>BPLR01013664.1:0-111330 GCA_021605095.1 Caerostris extrusa | reverse complement strand
CAAAAGCCAGACTTCTACCTACGGGTGCTTCATCACAATAGAAGCCACCCATGAGTAGATCACTCATGGGATGTCTGTCCCGCACTGCAGGACATTGAGGATTAGTCACAAACATAATCATAACTGAAGGAATAAACGGCAAACTCATGAGGCGTGTTCCTAAATGTCATTAAAGCCTTCGACCGCTTATGGTAGGACAGCCTCATATTGAAAATGACCCATATTTCCTGCTTACTTCATTAATCTCATTTTCTAATTAACGTCAAAATAAAATTTTTAAGTAATCATAGACGGGGTTTTGTCTCAACCTAGTCGAATAGAAGCTGGTACCCCACAAGGTTTGCTATAATCTGTCATTCTGTGCACACTTTGGGATAACTAGACCGGGACCTACAGTTTAACGTGGATACCGAACCACTAACAAACATCCATGCCACAGCCAGGATTTGAACCTGAAGCCTGTGGTACCAAAGGCCAGAGCGCTGAGCAATTAGCCATCAGGCCGCATCATACAAGCAGCATCTTAAGCCCGATAATGTATAATATATGATGATTTCCACGAGCACAGGGATGGGCAAAACTTTTTTTCGGTCGCGGGCCGAAAATTGGAAAAAAAAAATGTTTGGCGAGTCAAGATAAATTTTTTAAAAATTTTATAAACAATATGCAAGTATTACAATTTAAATAAATTAATGAGATGAATGAAATTGTGATTTCATTTTTTAAAAAGTTCCTTATATTGAGATTCGAAGTGAGTTGTACTGATTCTAAGGAACGAGGCTAAGTGCTCATCTGTCACTTTACTCCTGAAATAATTCATTCTAAGGTTCATAGTTGAAAACATTTGTTCACATATATAAGATGAAGCAAACATAGCATTGATTTTCAGGGCGTGAGATATTAAATTTGGGAAACTTACTTTCAATAACGATTTGTAAAACTCTAACTTTGGCATATTTAGAAACAACTGCTGGAGATTATTGTTAGATTGCAACTCAGTTAATTTAACCTGCAAATCTGACCTCACTGCTTCATAATTTACGTTGAAAGGCATGGTACAAATGTCCAATTCTGTTTGAATCGCAGTGAAATCTTGAAATCTGCGTTCGAACTCAAAATGCAGTTTTTTCAAGCTATCTTCATAATTCTTAAGCTTCTGAGTGTATTGAATTTAACCTCTGTAAATGAGATAAGTCGTTCTTAGCTAGCTGCCCAGCAAAACAGATTAAGTTTTAGTTTAAAAATCGATTTATGTTTTGTAGAACAAAAATAGAGAAAATAAAAAGATTACCAGTCCTTTGAAAAAAAGGAAGAAAAAAATATTTAATCAAACTAGAAAAGTAGAAGGATATATAATATATAAATATATATTTCTTTTAATTTGCCACAGACCGTAAAATTAAAATTCTATCCACGGGCCGGATAGAACCTTCCGTCGGGCCGTAGTTTGTCCATCCCTGTGTTAGCATGTCTATTTAACTGATGTCTCATCTCGTTTGTTCAAAGAGAGACAGTGAACTTCTTAATCTGAAACACTTCAAAAGTTTTTATATTCTCTGAAAAAATCGCTGAGAATTGCCGTCAACACTGATAAATCAAAAACCACATTTTTTTTCACAAAGGAAGTGCCAGGAACTCCAATTATAATATTTTCTAAGATTTCGCTCGACTGGGTCAGAGAAGTTAAAAATCGTCGATGACAAATTAACTTTCCGAAAGCATTGAAACTATAAAACCAAATTGTGAAATAAAATGCACTTATGATTACCATTGTTGGAGAAATATTCCAACTTATTTCTTCAAAATAAGGTACTTCAATAAAAATAAGTCCTCAGACTTCCGTCTATGTTTGTCTCTCCAATAGAAAAACTTTCTGCTAAAATTAACCATCAGAAGATTCAAATCCTACAAAAGAAAATTTTTCGTATTATTACGGAGCTTCCTGGTATATTCGTAATGATACAATTCACAATGACCTAAACGTCGAAAAGTCTACCGAATTTGCATATCTTGTGTTAAAACACTGAGAAAATTCCCACAAGGAAACTTGACTATTAATGCGAGACGCTTGATATACATTATCACAATTTTCATCGAGTCTCCTCTTTTCTAACAGCAGGGACTGTAATGGATGCCACCAGTGGATTTGTACCTGAACTATTCAGAACTCTAGCTACACATGTTATTAACGGATCACAAATCGGTTTTGAAATCATTTGCTCCATTTTTTCAGATCACATTGAATATCTAGTATTTCAACGCAATGTAAAAATAATTAATAGATTGTCCTAATTGTTAAAATCCTCCTGTAAAACATCGAGTGTGAATATAATAAATGTTTACATTACTTGACATATTTTCAGTAATTACGAATAGTTCATCGTTTTCCTTATAGAGAATATTTATGATTCTTACTATTGAATAGCATTTGAATAGTTGGATACATTTATAAAACCTCATAATTAATTTATATTTTTCTATATATAAAATCTTTAATTGTGATTCATCAATATAAGTTTAATTAATAGGCTATAACTTAATTTAACATTTTCATTATTTTATTATTAGTACATTTATATTAGCAAATTATATCAGTGTTCTTTTAGCTATTCTTTGTGTGCTTTGTTTTATACTATAAATAACAGTGACTTCGAAATGTAAAATAACATATACACCTGAGAAAGATTATAACTTAATTAAGAAGATAGGTCAACGTAATATTCCGTTAATTATTACCAATAACTTTAAAAATAGCATCACACATAGAAAGATAGTACCGAATTCTCATGGAAGTACAGAATATACTCAGTTTGATTACTACATTAATTTCATCGACACTGAAATGATTTTTGCAATCAAAATTAGCAAAGCAATAAAATATTTATAATCTTTGACAAATGGGATCATAGATAGCATCGTAACGTATTCTGGTTTTCTGAGAACTAGGACATTGCCAGTTACCAAAATATAATCATTAAGTAACCCAAAGGGGGAAAGAAAAAGTCAAACAAAACAGATTGGAAGAAAGAAAAAGGCATCTCAGCCCACGGGTGTTGATAAAAAAAAAAAAAAGGGTTTTGTTAACCGTTGCAGAAAAGAAAGAGAGTTGGCCAAGAAAATAATGGAAGAGAGCTGCTGTTTAATGTCGTAATTGCCCATTCTGCCACCCATTGTTCAACGTTTTCATGCCTTCGGTTGGATGACATTCGCCGCCATATTTGGACATATATCGTTACGTATTCAAATTGAATCATTGATATAATTTTTAAAAAGTAAGAAAAAAGTAAAAAGACCAACTTTTTCATGCCTACTGTTGGAGGACATAATAAAATTCGCCGCTATATTTGGACATATATCGTTACGTATTCAAATTGAATCATTGATATAATTTGTAAAAGTTAGGAAAAAGTAGAAAGACCAACTTTTTCATACGATCGGTTGGAGGACATTATAAAAAGGGCCGCCGTATTTGGACAATCTTACGTATTCAAACTGAATGAAAAAGTTGGTCTTTTAGCTATCTAACTTAGAAGATTGCTATTTATTTATTCTTTGTTAGCTTTTTATGTACTTTATTGTTTTCATATTTGAGATTAATTATCTTGACATTTTTTATTAATTTAGTTGTTTTTATACTTTTAATTTTTTATTAATTTTGTTGTTTTTATACTCTTAATTTTTTTAAAATTAATTTAGTTGTTTTTATACTCTTAATTTTTTTTTTTTTATTAATTTAGTTGTTTTTATGAGCATCCTTTAGATAGGGGATGCCAATAATTTTTATTAATTTGGGTTGGATTTAAAAAAAAAAAATGTTTTGGCGGGTGCTATTTAAAGTGTATGTGTGTGGAGGGAGGGTCTTTAGCAAGGTGTACATTTTATTTTACAAATCCTGAGCATTGGCGCCTAAATCATTAATTCACGGGATATGATTCATGCCGTGAATCTCATGATCTCATACCGAGAAAGGGCATTACAATTATTTAAATGTTCAAAAGTCATAGGCCGACTAGAGTCATATAGAACACGGTTTGGGGAATCCACCACTTCAATTCTATAGAGGTGGCCATGTAAACCAGTCGAACGTCTAAATGGAGTCACCGCTGTCTTTCTTGGAAACACTTTTACTTAGAATTCTCCATCTCTTCTCTATAGCGCGTTGAATCATATCGTCTTAAGAGTCAAGTTGAAAAACAATTTAATGGCATGAAATGAAAGCGGTCGATTAATGCGTTTCTCTATCAAAGTTCCTTTTTTAGGCAATATATCAGCTTTTTAGTTACCCATAATTCCACAGTGGGCAGGAATCCATTGCAAAGAAATTCGGTGTGCCAGTATCTTAAGCTAAGGCCTACAGTTCAAGATTCTTTGGGAACTATTTTGATGTCTTGCAAGAAATCTAATTATATAAAATCTGCAAAGTATTTTCTTTAAAGCCAAATTTATTGATAATTGTTAACTTTGTTATTTATTTGATTTCGATGCACGTCATTGTTTTCATATTTGAAATTAATTAGACTGAGATTTATTATTAATTTAGTTGTTTTTATATAAAGACACTTTAGATGAGGGATGTCATTCATTTTAGTTAATTTGGATTGCATTTTAATATAAAATGCTCAGGACGGATTGCGAATAAAACTATTGTAGAAGTTGTTACTGCTGTGGTTGAAAAAGCTTCCACTTCCAGCTATTCTTCAGCAAATGCTCTATTGGTGTCACGTAAGTTGGCGATTCGGTAGTCGACAGTAACATACAAAAATTCTGCGATCCATTTTAAGATGGTATACGTATAAGATCCCCGTGTTTCAAATGCTGTAACCTCTTAGACCACCAAACGCACTAGGAATTTGCTTGCCGATTTTTGGCGAGAATGGAAGTTGATGACGCATGGTCTTGGCACATTCTAAGGTCAGATGAGGCTCACTTTTCTTTAGATGGAACTGTGAATAATCAAAATTTCCGCATATGGGGGCTCCACGTCCTAATGTCCTATCAACAATCACTGCATTCTGATTGCGTGACTGCATACTGTGGATTAATGCTGATTTTATCCTTGGACCGTTTTTCTTTGAAACTCTCAGTCTTCGAGGTCCTGCTCTGTCAAGAGTGCACGTTACAGTGATGTCCTTCGACAACAGGTCCTTCTTGCTTTACAGGAACGGCGATATTTGCAGACCACTGTCTTCATGCAAGATGGAGCAACTCCTCACATTGGGTGCCAAGTCAAAAAAACTTCTTCGTGCTAACTTTGGCGAGAATCGTTTAATATCCAGAGCTTTTCCGAATACCTGGCCTCGTCGTTCACCCGACTTAAATCCCTGTGATTTCTGGTTTGTTTGTTCCTAAAAGATCGGAGGAGGAATTAAGACTTTACCAGCATCCAAATCCAGCATTACACGCCATGTTGCTGAAATCTCTCGAGAGTTTCTTCGCTTTACTATTGAAAATGCTATAATGCGCTTTCAACACGGAATTGATGTCAATGGAATACACGTTGAGCGTATTCTGTAATTGCAAGAAATTTAATGGTTTTGACAAATTTTTGTCCTACTTTAGGAGCCACAATTTCCCTTTGGTGGTCACAAAATGTGAACTATTTTTTTATTGCAGAAATCTCATCCCCAGGATCCATATACCATATATACCAAGTTTCATCAAAGTTCGTTAGGTAGAACAGGTTCTGGAAGGGTTTGAATAGGGTCACTTTTAATTATAATCACCCTGTATATAGACTGGATAATTTAGAATCACAGACATTACATCAGTAAGAAAAATTTATATAATGAAAAAGAATATTAAAAAAAAATTGTCAAACTATTAAATGCGTAAATGTTTCTTTTTTTAATTACGTCGAGGACTAGTTCGTATTGATCATGCTGCTGTGAGTAGCCCAATACAAACTAGCATTGAAGAAAGGCGTGCCTTGTGGGCTGCACCGACGAATGGTGTTACTCATTTAGAACTACCCAGGGGGTACGTGTAGCTTGAAGATTGCTACTAACGCGAATAACACTAACCCCACGACACTGTACAATCTATTAGACAGGGATCTACTGTTTAAAGTAGATCCCGAGCCACTGCAAACATTCATGGCACCTCCGGGACTCGAACCCGAAACCTGCGGCACTGAGCTCCAGAGCGCTAGTTACTCCGCCATCAGGCCTAAATCCAACCTTAAAACTATTGTAAGTAAGTAAGCTAACCGATAAAATAAAAAAAGTCAAAGGTTTATTAACTCAACAGCAGATATTCATTCTGAAGAAACATCTTTTAAATGAGCCCTGAGTTGAATTAGATCGAATCTGGTTATTTCTAAAATTTAGTCAGTTTGAGATCATGGATTTAATGTACTTTAATCATCAAATATTTTCACAACAAAATAAGAATATAACTATTGTTTCTTCTTCATTGACACAACAGCCCCATGGTGGGCCAAGGCCGTCTGCCTACTGACAGATTTCGGGCCAGGGGATGTTTTTTCGTCTGTCTTACGCTCAATGCTCTATTGTCATGCTAGACCGGGACCTACGGTTTAAAGGGGATTCCAAGTCACTACAAACATCCAAGGCACCGCCAAGACTTGAACTCGAGGCCTGTGGCACTGGGCGCCAGAGCACTAGTCTTTTCAGCCATCCGGCCCCTAAATGCGCAAATGTGGAGGAAATATTGGGATGGTGCATAATTATCAGGCGTCCTTGAACACTATTTATTATGAAAAAGGAAATAACTAATGACAAATATGACGAATATGAGTATTATCGACAAGCATTTTTATAGCCTAAAAAAAGAGAAGGATATTTTCATTCATTTTATAAAATTTATAAAAATATAGCTCGTCAAAGAAACGCTTGATAATTATGCACCAGCCCAATAGAAAATTCTGAATAAGACACAATCATTGTGACCAAATATGGCGCCGAAACTAGTTTGACATTTCACCAAGCGGAACGCTTTGAAGCGCCATTCTGAACTGCAGCGTAAAATGCTCGCGATTGCGCAACGTCACCCGAGAGGAAGAAAAAAAAAAGGTACAGCAGGATGTTCTGGGGTTCCTGCTAAAGGATGAATAGAGTGGGAACAAATAGGGTGCACAAAGGATAACACAATGTTGCTAAAGATACCGTGCGCTCGGCAGAATTTAAGGCCGCTATCGCTTTCTAGGGATCGAGCCGACAATGAGAGCAAATTGCTGGACAATGCCCAGGTCCTTTTTTCTGCCTCCATTGAATCGGCTTTACTATTTTATTTATTTATTTTTTCAATTAGAAAGGGGAAAGAGGAAATCATGCGTTTCCACTTCCCAAATACAATCCCGGGCACTAATTGAACAGGCTTTTCCGATTTAACACTGGAGAAGTGTCATGTCACAGGCCTTTTGAAATACTACAGTGACAAAACGAACAATACATAAGTCTTTTATGGCAAAAACAATTACTTTAAAAAATTTAAAATTTTAAATCATGATGGAATGTTATTCAGTTTATTTAACAGCTGAAAATTTAAATTCATTTTAAATGTATTTTAATTATTTAATCACAACTACATATTGATTCATAGATATTATTTAACTCTTCATTGCCACCTTGAAATAACATTATTAAATGAAACAATATAATAAAATATAATTATTTCACTTTTTTGGTTGCAAACTTTGACTATCCTTATTTTTCTATTCACATTATATAGGGTTCCATGTGTATATTCCGCCATTCATATTATATATGATTCCATATATAAATATTTCGCCATTCACATTATATATATGCTTCCAAGTATATATTCCGCCATTCATATTATATATGGGTCCATGTGTATATTCCGCCATTCATATTATATATGATTCCATATATAAATATTTCGCCATTCACATTATATATATGCTTCCAAGTATATATTCTGCCATTCATATTATATATGGGTCCATGTGTATATTCCGCCATTCATATTATATATGATTCCATATATAAATATTTCGCCATTCACATTATATATATGCTTCCAAGTATATATTCCGCCATTCATATTATATATGGGTCCATGTGTATATTCCGCCATTCATATTATATATGATTCCATATATAAATATTTCGCCATTCACATTATATATATGCTTCCAAGTATATATTCCGCCATTTATATTATATATGGGTCCATGTGTATACTGCACCATTCATATTATATATGATTCCATATATAAATATTTCGTCATACACATTATATATATGCTTCAAGTATATATTCCGCCATTCATATTATATATGGGTCCATGTGTATATTCTGCCATTCACATTATATATGGTTCCATGTGTATATTCCGCAGTTCACTGTTGCATATGACTAAACTATAGTGGATGTCATGATATCCAAATTGCACGGCACACGGCTTGCTACTATTTATTCACAGGATCATACTTTTCATGACAATTTTCTGATTTAATTATCCCACATTTGTTTGTGTCAGTTGAATAATCCTGGAAAAATCTAGCAAGTCCTTTCGACTATCGAAGCGAGATACCCTTTCACAACTTTAACTCTCACCCACTGGACAGTATGTTGCATAAATAGAAAAATGACCCATAGAATAAGGGTAAAAAGTAAAAAAAGGGACAAAAGTATAAACTTTATTAAAGTATTAATTGCTCATTGATTTTATATTAATTGAATAAAACCAAACTCCACTCAGTCCAACAGTGGTATAGGAGTTAATGATCAAGGAGACAAGACTCAACTCTGTTTGTGGTGAGAGTTGCAACCACTGCTTTGAAAAGCGAAAGGACTTGTTAGGGATTGTGGAAAAGGTATTATGCCAAATGTCTGATTAATAACCTAGGAATTTTTAGAAGGCGATTAATCCTTAAACAGGATTTAGTCCTTCAGTTGCTGGAAGACTTTTTCGGATCGGAGAATGGCAGATGTTATCTCTGGAATGTTCGCTGAAAATTGTAGAAGGAAAATTGAAGCGCAGTGTATTCTGCTAGTGTTGAATCTGATACATTGTTGTTTTTCTACAGGCAAATAACCTTAGATCAAAGAACACAGCAATTGAAAACAACAACCACACTTTGCCCTTTCGTAGACGCTTTAAGGTTTTTCAATGTATATCTCTGAATTGAATAATCTTGTTGTTGTTGTTGTTGTCGTATCCCCCTGAAGAGAGTACACGGGAATCAAAATCGTGGTGCCCCCGAATAATACTGGCTATGTTCATTGCCGGCGGCTGCAACAGCTGGGAAATCAAAGACATGTTGAGGTGTAAGTACCAGGTAAGTCCTGGTACTTACCAGGGAAGTCGATACCAGGAAGGCTCGATACCAGGGAAGTCCACGTTTTTGATATTTTTTAACACCATCAGCAGAAATGTTCGTATTTTTGTGGTGCTTCATCCTTAATCTTGTGAGTAGTAGCTGTTCTTCTGTCGACATTTAGTTCTGTAATTTGTATTTAGTAACAATTTTAAAAGTAATTATACGTTTAAATTTTGCCAAGGCCTTTGCATCTGCAAAGGAACTAGGACTTGAAATTTGATCCAGATTTCTGGCATTCTTCACCAAAGAATCTGCAATTCCATTCAATTCCAAATACACATGAACAGGGATCCATTGCAGGATGCACATACCTCTAGTAGTAAATCAATTAAATTAAAAACCTTTACAGTATTATTTTATTCCGTACCTAATTCAATTAAGTAACTGAAAAATTTCTTAAAAGAAACCTTGACACCATAAAAAAAATTATTATACCAAATCTGAATAACTCAATAAAAAACTAAAGGAAATAATAAAACATTTTATTCATAAATATGGATTTAAAAGCCTTTTTGTATTATTTTTATTATATAAATTGCAAAACAAGGATTTCTTTGACACGTTCGTTATATTTGTAGATCGACTTTTATTTAGTCGCATATTCCAATGCTATTTTAATTCATACATCTAAGGAGCTTAAAAACTGAAACAATCTTCTCTAAGAAATTTTTTTCTCCTTTATATATATATATATTTCTCTTTACTCTATTCATTGTTTGAAACATAATCTGTTCGATTGTTAGGTGGCGAACCTGTAGAAGAGGAGTGAAGAATTGTTTCACACGAAAGTCAATTTTAGAATTATACTTACAAGCACTTTTTTTTTTTAAAGATTGAAACATGCAGGTCAACTCTCTTTTGCAGAATTCAGCAGGGATTAGCGAGTGCTTCATTAGCATAATACAGAATCCTTTTGTTTTCATTTATTTAGGTAATGGTTCTTCTTTTTTTCTAAACCTCAGTTATTGGTCTTTTGAATTAGCCTCTTGCGAAAGAAGCACAAACCATCGGCTTATACGCAATAAAATAAGGATTTGTTTAGGCACATTTGTTATATTTGTAGCTCAATTTTTTTAGATTGATAAAAATAGGAGTTATGAATTGAATGATTCTGGTTTTAGCAGAAATTGGCTTGAATATTATTTAATGAATGGAATCTTGAAATAATTGTGAAAAGCAGTCAACTTTTTTTTTTATAAAATATAAGCCAAAAACATTGAAATCATCTGCGCGTTATGTAGCTAAAGTTATCTAAAATTTCAATTCTGCCAATAAAATGGCAGGGTGGGTTTTGAATATGCCTGCGTCTAACTCCATCAACTATGTCGTAATATTGAAAAAATATAAAGGATTTATCGAATTCAATAGATTTTGATGAATATACGACAGAGTTAAAATATTTTGGAAATTAAAAATTTGTAAATGGTCCGTTATATGCAATAGTTACTACATATAAAAGTGATTGAAGCTCCAAGCAAAAGACAAGGTTTGGTTTGATTTGTCGCTCTACGGTCAATTTTTGCATATTTTAGGCTAATTAGACCGGGACCACTATGCCCTCGTCAGGATTATATTCATCTTAAAAATATGTAGTTTTCTAATTGAAGTTCATTTGGACTCTCTTGTTTGTTTTATACCATTAGAATGATTCCAATGTAGGAAAACTTAACAACGAATAAATGAAGCAACATAGCAACTAGTTAATTTACAAGTATCAAAATGATTTTGCTGCAGTCAGGATATGATGCAGCCACTATGATGCCATCAATAAACCACTTATGATGTATAGTTGAAGACATCAGCAACTTAAAATTGATCAGTAAATATTTTTTCCTTCTTATATGATTCCTTGATAAATCTGAATATTTAACAATACCAACTATTTCTATGTTAATAACATGACTGTATAGAAAATTCGAAAAATAGATTATTGGGTTGTAACCTGTGAGATGAACTTTTTAGTATTAGCTTAACTAATCTCTTTGGGGGCCACATGTCTTTTGTGTCGCAAGGGCAAGGTAAAAAAGAACCTGCATTTTTTGCCCTTTTTATTATGACTCGTTGGCTTAAGGTACAAGGGTTCATGGACATGATCTAGATGTTGCTATCGACCAAGCTGTATAAGAAATAACAGTATCATCTTAAGTTCTATTAATTTATGTCTACCTTATAATAATATTGTCTTTGTTAAGTTATATCCTTTTATTACTTATTATATATAATTGTATATTTTGTTTACATAAAGGAAATCTTAAACAAAAAAACACTGAATCCCACAAAATATGTATCATTTTCCGCATAAATAAAAACTTCTTCTGCTACCCAAACAACACGAAGCATTAATGTTGATTTGGGAATGATACAGAAAATGCACCCATAGAGAAAAAGATGGCTTGAGAAATTAAAATCAGGAGACATGTGCTTTGAAAATGGACCCCATGTACGATTTAAAAGCGTCTTCTGTATTCATCTTCTGAACAATACAATAAATGTCAACCCAAAACAAATGTCAACCCTACAATAAATGTTAGATAATCTTTCGCTAACTTTCAAGATTTCATAGCAACAGTAATACCTGAACCCTAAATAAATCTCAACCCAAAATTAATATCAACCCTACAATATATATTAGATAATCTGATGTTGATTTTGAAGATGGAATAGCAACAGTTTCGATACAGTATGCAGCACTTGAAAATGTGAAAAATCTTGACGAGTTTCCCAAGGGTAACAGAAATTACAATGCTTGCATATTAGCACATTATTGAGTATGCGATAGAGAAATAGTTTCTTTTTTGAACCATATCATTACTTGTAAATCGCATATAACAAGCACAATGATTGAATGCAATTGAAAAGCCTAATTGCATACAAACAGTTTCGATACAGTATGCAGCACTTGAAAATGTGAAAAATCTTGACGAGTTTCCCAAGGGTAACAGAAATTACAATGCCAGCGTTTGCATATTAGCACATTATTGAGTATGCGATAGAGAAATAGTTTCTTTTTTTTTTTTTTTGAACCATATCATTACTTGTAAATCGCATATAACAAGCACAATGATTGAATGCAATTGAAAAGCCTAATTGCATACAACAGTTTCGATACAGTATGCAGCACTTGAAAATGTGAAAAATCTTGACGAGTTTCCCAAGGGTAACAGAAATTACAATGCTTGCATATTAGCACATTATTGAGTATGCGATAGAGAAATAGTTTCTTTTTTTTTGAACCATATCATTACTTGTAAATCGCATATAACAAGCACAATGATTGAATGCAATTGAAAAGCCTAATTGCATACTCAAACCAATTTTGCATACAAAGGAGACAATGGTGATGGTTTGATGAAATCAAAGTTGAGTTATCTGTTGCAGCTTCCTAGGAATAGACCAAATAATTAATGCACAATAATATTGCCAAGAAATCAATATTATGCATCCGAGATTGTTGTCATAATGACCAGTGTTAGTGAAAAAAAAAAGGCATTCTTTTATATAAACAAATAATATTAAAAAAAAAAAAAAAAAATTTAAAGTTAATTCATATTTTTTCTTTCATTATATTGCAGAAAGTCCTTTATAAATAATTTTCATTCCATTCATTTTTTAAGTTTATCTGGCGCCCTCTATTTCTAGATATATGCAACTTAAATGTAAAAAAAAATTAATGAATTAAATTTAATTACTGAATTAATATTTGAAAACACTGTATTAACATTTGTGGCATGTGTCATCCACTACAAGTTTTAAAAATGTATTTGAACTTGAGTGGATGAATAAAAAAGTATTTTATGAACGATTGAAAATTTGATCAAGATGTATATAGGGAGAGTGTGAGCTAATAGAAGGAATTGAAAAAACATTCTCACGTTTCACAAGTCATATTACAAAAACTGAACGAGTTAAAATTTGAGGTTCTGCCTTATCCATCATTCCACTAGATTTGCTATCTACTATTTAGCACTTCTTTACATATTTGAAAAAACGCTTTTAAATAATAAAAACTTTATCAATCCCGTCGAAAAGCCTTTATTGAATTTATTGATTTTAAATGTCAAAGATGATCTCGGACATTGGCATAAAAATGCTTTGTAATCTATGGTAGAATGACATTGATGTTGATCGATGTAGCATATTTTGATTAAATATGTTTAAACAATTTGTGTTTGCGATCTTTTAAAAAATTGTGTACTGAAAAGGAACAAGGCAATATAAAGCCTTTACTTTATATACTAGTTTTTAATGGTTTTTTTCCATATGAAATGAACTTTTGAATGCGCAATTTTTAAAAAGGCACAAACACAAAAATTTTCTTGTCATGTTGATTTGTTATATTGATCTTGATATAGTGATATATTTGTTATATTGATCTTGATATACTGATATATTTGTTATATTGATCTTGATATAGTGATATATTTGTTATATTGATCTTGATATATTTTGTTGCTTATATTTTTGTTTCAAATATCGGTTGAACTTTATTTTTTAAAAACATAAAATTACAATAGTTTACAAATGAATATTGATTTTTAGTACCAAACGTTACATTTTAAAGGAGAAGCACGTTTATTAAATTTAAATAATTCCTCAAACTTATATGAGTCCTCTTTAAATCATATGTTCAATTTTTGACTTTTAATTTATCATCTATCTGTCTTTCAATCATTAAATAAATCTTATCTCGATGGCAGAAAGCCTTGGAATGAGAAAAGAAAAACATTGCGATTGATTATCACTGTGTTGTCACTATGAAAGAACAATAAATTTACAATCGGTAAAGTTTGAGCGATCAGAACTGATTCAAAAGAGCAAATTAAAATGATTTGTACAAAACAGAAGTTCATTCCAAAAGATAATGAAATCATTGATAAAGCTTGATTATCTTAACTTTTTTAATAAATATACACAGTTTATTTTTTTGAGGGAAAAGGAAATTTTTTATTATAACAGCTACTTTACTAAATTGTATAAAAATTTCTTTCATATTATTTAATATAGCTATGTTTATTTTATTTTTTTAACTGTAAAACACTTTTTAAAAAAGCAACTTAATCTTTTAAGAAAATTCCCTCCTATAAATTTCCTTTATACTGCGTTTTTCTTAACCAATTATTTATTAATTTATGCTGATCACTTCTGATTACTATTATCATCATCGGCGCAACAGCCCCATGGTGGATATGTTTGCCTACTAGCAGATTTCGAGACAGAATACGGGGTAGGGTTGTCAGCCCTATGATCAAATTCCGGATGGAAATGGATTCCGAACCATTACAAGCATCCATGTCATCGTGGGAACTCGAACCTGAAATCTATGGCACCGAGAGCCAGAGATCTAGTCATTTGACTTCCCTCCCCCTGCTTACTATAGAAACAGGAAAAAAATGGTGGGTGAATATTGATTATCTAAAAGCTTATAATCATGACACACTAATTTCTGGCTATTACTCGACTGTGACAAAAACTCCCAGTAATATTCTGTCACTGTCCCAATTTTGTCGCGTGAAAAAAACACCATTGTGATAATATATAGTTACATAATTTATAACTCGTAATTACAATAGACTATAAATTAATATATATTTTGTAACAGTAAAGATCCACCATCTCTTTCCAAAACAAATTATAGCCAACGGGAAGAGCTCAAAGTCGATAGATCCTCCTGTGAATCGGTGTATGTAGACGGAGTACCTTGGTCGCGAAGCGACCAAACCTCCAACTGGCAGCATAGAAGATATTTTGAGTCGGTCAAAGCCCATTGTAAATTGTTAGATCATTGCATAATTTATATTAAGAAATAAATATAGAAATTTTAAGAGAAAAACAAACATTAAAACAAAAACTATCAAAAAGATACAAAAGAAACAGAACCGTAGCGCAAATGAGCACCCACGCAGTAGCAGTTCAAATAAACGAACACGCGCGAAACGCGAACCTAAAACAAGCATAACCAGGACCATAGACAAAAGTAAAAAAAAAAAGAAAAACCCATCTACTTATTAATATTTAATACATGCTTCGGTCTTTTACGATAACAAGGAATTGAAATGTCATAATTCAATTTGGTTAAATCATTAATTACAGAATTATTCGAACTATTGATAGAATCATAAATTTTTTAGCAATTTTAGCAACATATTCACGAAAGCTAGGCATAGATAAGGAGTGTTTAATTTCTTGTTTCTGAAATACCAAGGAGCATCAACAATCATTCTAATTACTTTGTTTTCAAGTCTTTCGAGAATGAGAAAGTTACTGTGGGCAGTAGAGCCCCAGAAATGGAATAGATCCAGAGAATAGAGATAGATCCTCCTTTCAAGGACGGTTTGAACTTAGCATTGTAGTGTGCGTCGTATGTTGGTGCAGCTGGATCTGGGAATGGTTGGGTTGAGACGCGAGTTTAAGTACACACATCGTTTACAAGCACGTAAATACGACATAAACACCACAATTAACTGCAAACAATATTTAACACAACGTGTACCACATTTAAAAATATACATTCGTGGATGGATTTCACTTCTAAGCCGAAAATAAATATATTCAAGTTTGAATTGGATGCACGAGATATATTTCTTATACTCAGGAAAATATACTTAGGATGTATACTTCCTCTCAGGATGAGAGTTTATAGACAGACTTATGTACAGCATTGTGCTAACTATATATTTTCTCGGGGTGAGAGACTGTAAACTAAATGCCTCTGAGGCAGCAGCGCTAGTCTCGTTGTACGTCCTCTCTGGCGAGAGTTTCGATGCCTACTGATCATTTCTCTTCAACGCCAAACGGGGCGCTCTTGCAGTGCGTAGGAGGATGCACGTTTTTAGCACGTTTACAGCATGTGTTTTTTTGCCTGTCAGACTGTAACATACAATAGGGGAGAGTAAAAGAGAAAAGGGAGTGTGGAGTGAAAGGTTCCACGTAGTACGGAGAGAATAATGGTGGTGAGAGGAGTTCCAGGCAGTATGGAAGGTACAAATAACGAACTGATTTTTTAAGATGAATTTTTAAATTCATATATATATATATATATATATCGTTGTGTTTTTGTATGTTATGTGTTGCTGTTGTGCAGTGCTGTCTTTAAAATTTTAATAAATAGGGCAGCTATACATCGCGTAGTTATTTTGAGAAATAATTTAGTTTGCATCCACGAACGACATTGAATCAAGACCCCATCCACATATGGTCAGAATTGCAACTGTAACTGTTCCATTTATTGTTATAAAATTATTAATAAAGTGGAATTTCTTTGTACTGAATATCGGCAATAATTTCAATATATTTTACATCAAGGGTGTTTTAGTGTTCAAAAAAAGCTTCATTATGCTTCATGGAGACATCGAATTTAAAATACAAAGAGGCACAAATTCACGAAACGATATTTTTCATTATCTTTTTCAACGGTCGATATCGTTAAACCGTTGCGTCTTCCTACAGATACGAAATTTAATCCTCTCCCAAATTTGAAAACAATTGCTGACGGAACATAGCTCACTTCTCCCACGCGTTCTCTTCAAAGGAGCCGAATTCCCTTTGCACATTTTAAACCCTTCTTCGTCTGGAGACAATTGATCACAGAAACGATGATGCTCGGTTCCGGCAGTTACGGTTTTGATTGATGAAGAGTGTGTGGCGATTGGATTTATCCATTATCGGTTTGATCAAATAGAAAGAAAAAGACATCCGATTAACTGTTTTAATGATAAAAATCATAAATCGCTAATCATGAAACCTTTTAGAACAAAGACAGTCATGAACGTAATATGGGATATATTAAAATATCTTGTAACAATTGTTTTTATTAATTTGCAATTAATGAAAAAAAATGTAATTTTGCATTCATTATATCTTTATATACAGGGTGATTATAATTAAAGTACCACTTTAATAATGTTGTAAAAAAAGAATCAATCATCACAACGGGTTCAAATTTCAACTGAAGATTCTTGAAGAAGAAAGAAATGGTACAGCATCAAAAAAAGTTCCAAAGTGTATTAATAGATGGCGCTGTAAGCGGCATAAAGAAAGTGAATTCGGCTGCCAGTGATATTTTGAATCGAAATGACAACGTATTTGGAATGAGTTTCACATTAAACCAACTGCAGTGTTCAATGTGCTTGACTGTTTAGTTTTTTTGGCGGAAAAAAAGGACTTCCAAGCCATTTAACAGTTGTGACACTGTTAGTGGAAAGCCCATCTTCCAAGGCAAGGTCATATCAAATAGGATGGGAAAAATCGGTGGAACGTTTTTTGGAACTTTTTTTTGATGGCATACCGTTTCTCCCTTTTTCAAGTATCTTCAGTTCAAATTTGCTCATTGTGACGAGTGTTTCTTTTTTTAACAGCATTTTGAAAGTGGGACTTTAATTAGAATTAATCTGTATATATACTTCTGTACATGTGTTTGTCACTGAACTCCTCCTAAACGGTTGGACAGATTTAGATGAAATGTTTTGTGTGTGTTTGGTGGGTCCCTGGATGGTTTAGATTTACAAAAGAACCCGGTAGAAGATGCTGCAATCGGGTTCTTCTGTACGTATGTTTGTCACTGAACTTCTCCTAAACGGCTGGACAGATTTTAATGAAATGTTTTTATTGAGTAGATCCCTGGATGATTTAGATTCACAATGGTACCTGGTATGTGGCACTGCAATCGATATATTCCTTGTGGGTTTATTACTGAACTCCTCCTAAAAGGCTGGACTGATTTTGATGAAACTTTTGGGTGTGTTTGAATGGGTCCCTATATGATTTATATTCACAATTGAACTCGATAGGTGGTGTAATCGATGTAATTCTTCTATACGTGCACTTGTCACTGAAATCCTTCTAAACTGCTCGATCGATTTTAATCAGCCACCAGATGGTGCTTCAGTATACTAACTTCTATACCGTTAAACCAATTGCCATGCAAATTGAATATTCGAGTATGGGAAATATGTTTGCTCTATCCACTTTATTGGTGTATGCACATACACTCAAGAGCCAAAACATTATGACCACCCCTACATTTTGCAATGAACTCGCCTGGATGACGTGGAAGGCACGTGATCAGGTGGAAGTGGTATTTAACTGCTGCTGGAGAGTCTGAAGAATCCATGCCAAGGCGGGTTGAAGCTGTGTTGCGCGCCAAAGGTGGGCCAACTCGTTATTTGCAGGTGGTCATAATGTTTTGGCTCTTGAGTGTATATTGGAACACGGAGAATATATTCGTGATATTAATTTTCTACAATGCATTTTCTTTTTGGCAGGATAACGTACGCCGGGTTCTGCTAGTATATAAGAAAATCTGTCAGAGAGTGAAATTTATTCCACCTTTGTCCAATAAGTAGAAATGAACTCAGAAATGATAAAAAATAACATTTTTAATTCGTTACACACTTATCTGATTCAGATTAGCTTGACTTTAGTAAATAGCATAATAAATACACTGAAGTGACAAAAGTCATGGGATAGCAATATGCAAATTTTCAGATGGCAGTAGCATCGCGTAGAACAGGTATAAATGCGCAGTGCTATAGCAGAGCTTTTCATTTCTGTTCAAGTTATTCATGTGAAGAGGTTTTGACGTGATGATGACCGTACGACGGGAATTAACAGACTTTGAACGCGGAATGTTAGTTGGAGATAGACGCATGGGTCATGCCATTTCGGAAATCGTTAGGGCTTCAACATTCCCAGATCCACTGTGTCAAGAGAGTGTGCCGAGAGTATGAAATTTCAGGCATAACATCCCACCATGGACAACGCAGTGGTCCACCGCCTGCACTTAACGACCGAGACCGGCGACGTTAAAGATCGTAAATTCTAACAGACAAGCAACACTGCGTCAAATAACCGCAGAAATCAATGTGGGACGTACAGGGACTTCTCTATTAGAACTGTGCGGAGAAATTTGGCTTTCTTGGGCTATTCCAGCAGAAGACCGACTCGAGTGCCTTTACTGACAGAACGACGTCGCTTGCAGCGACTCTCGTGGGCACGTGAGCATATCGGTTGGTCCCTAGATGAATGGAAAACCGTGGCCTGGTCCGATGAGTCACGATTTCAGTTGGTAAGAGCTGATGGTAGGGTTCGAGTGTGGCGCAGACCCCACGAAGCCATGGACGCAAACTGTCAGCAAGGCACTGTTCAAGCTGGTGGTAGCTCCGTAATGGTGTGGGCTGTTTTCATGGCATGGACTTGGTCCTCTGGTGCGACTGGACCGAACATTGACTGGAAATGCTTATGTTCAGCTACTTGGAGATCACTTGCAGCCATTCATGGACTTCATGTACCCAAACAACGATGGGATTTTTATGGATGACAATGCGCCATGTCACCGGGCCACAACTGTTCGCGATTGGTTTGAAGAACATTCCGGACAATTCCAACGAATGATCTGGCCACCTAGATCGCCCGACATGAATCCCATCGAGCATTTATGGGACATCATCGAGAGGTGTGTTCGTGCCCAAAATCCTGCACCATCAACGCTTTCACAATTATGGACGTCTATCGAGACAGCATGGCTCAATATTCCTGCAGAAGACTTCCAACGACTTGTTGAGTCCATGCCACGTCGAGTTGCTGCACTTTGGGCGGAAGGAAGGCCGACACGATATTAAGAGGTATCCCATGACTTTTGTCACTTCAGTGTATTTTATTCTGCCAAATTTCGTAGAGAAAAAGTATTAATACTAATTGCAGAATTGGAAAAATAAGAGATAAACATGTCACATTACGTTAGGAATTATCAGTTGTCCATTAGAAATTATCAATCACAACATATTAGGAATTATTAATTATCAAAAATTCAATCTGATTCTGTTTAGAGCTTCATCATAATAATGCGATTAAAATAAAAACGCGCATTGCTATTTCATGAATTGCATGAAAATAAAAATGTACAAAAAATTAGATTTAAAAAAAAAAAACATTTTTCCTACTAAAACGTACACAGTGTTAAGTTACAATAACAGAAGAGGATATTTTTACAGAATAACTCGGAGGTTTTTCAAAAATGCAATTAAAAATAAAACTGCATGTTTTTATTTATGAAAATATCGTTATTTCAAAGTAATGTACAACATCATCTTTAAATAGTACAGAAAAATTGTGCTTGATTTACATAATTAACTTTAACTTTATAACTTTAATCGTAATAAACTTTAACTTTATCATAATCAACTTTAATCATAATCGTCAACAATATTTTTCTAAACTTTTAGCAATTCTTTATAATTAAAGTTTGTCCTTTTTAACTATTACTTAAAAGAAAAGAACACAATTCATTACCTACTTAACATAATAGCCATTAATAAATAAATATTTTATTGCTTTTTTATTTATGAAGAATATTACTTGTTTATTTAGCCATTAATAAATAAATGTTTTATTGCTTTTAATTAAGAATATCGTTTTTTTTTTCATAAATAAAAGCAATAAAATGAAGAATGTCGATGAAGAACATTGTTATTTTAAAGTAATGCAAAATATCGTCTTTAAGATCAGAGAAAATCGTGCTTTACTTACATAAACAAATTTAACTTTATAACTTTAATCATAATCAAATTTAACTTTATCATTAAAGTTTGCCTTTTCTAACTAGTACTCAAAAGAAGAGAACATAATCCAATATCTATTTAATATAATAGCCATTAATAAATAGATATTTTATTGCTTTTATTTATAAAGAATATCCAAAGTAATGCGAACCATCTTTAACTAGTAGAGAAAAATCGTGATTGATTTACATAATCAACTTTAACTTTATAACTTTAATCATAATCAATTTCAATCATAATCGCCAGCAATAGTCTTTTAAACCTTTAGCAATTCTTCATTTATTTTTAATTAAAGTTTGTCCTTTCTAACAAGTACTCAAAAGAAAAGAATGCAATTCATTACCTGCTTAATATAGTAGCCAACAATAAATAAATATTTTATTGCTATTATTTATGAAGAATATCGATATTTCTTTATAAATAAAAGCACTAAAATAAAGAATATCGATGAAGAACAATGTTATTTCAAAATAAAGCAAAACATCGTTTTTAAATAGTGCTTCATTTGCATAATCAACTTTAACTTTATAACTTTAATTATAATCAAATTTAACTTTATCATTAAATTTTGTCCTTTCTAACTAGTACTCAAAAGAAAAAAATTCATTACCTACTTAATATAATAGCCATTAATAAATATATATTTTATTGCTTTTATTTATAAAGTATATTATTTCAAAGCAATGCAAAACATCGTTTTTAAATAGCAGAGAAAAATCGTGCTTGGTAACATAATCAACTCTATTTCTTTTTAATATTTTAAATAATTTGTTGTCAAAAATGAAATTGGAAATATATCCTATTTCATTTCAAATAAAAAAGAATCAATATTCAAACATTTATGTAAGCAATTTTTAATGCCATACTTTAAATATTAATCGAATTCTTCCTCTTCACGTCATTTCAAATAAAAAGAATCAATATTCAACTATTTATGTAAACAATTTTTAATGTCATCTTTTAAATCTTAATCGAATTCTTCCTCTTCACATCTTAAGCAACAGAACACGCTACCCCATCGCAATGATGTTGTTTATTGGCAAACAAAGTCCGCCCATTATATAATCGATGCCATCTCAATTACGAAATCTTTTAAATGTAACAATATCAAAATGGCCTGATAAGGGAGTGATGGTTCGAAACGGATGCCACTACAGAACTCGTAATCTTCTTACTTCGATTTCTGGATTGGGGACATGTGACTTGCGTGCGGACAGGGTATAGGTCACGTGATACTGTTGTTCCAACAACGACCCACTTGGGCATGTCTCATCACGACGGTCTTGTACCAAAGATGCAAGAGGGACAGTTCTTTTCAAAACAGGACTGCTTTTTGGAATGATAATCTGTTTTTTAATTGAAGTAGCTCAAACAATGGCGGGGTTGACAAGGGTCAAAGGAAGATCTATCTGCTGTTTGTTGAAGAAATCACTCAACTAATACTTGTTGCTCAATGGACAATTGCAATCAATCTTACACCAGTGATAAGATTGCATTCTGATAGTTTCTGTAAGATCTTAAAAGCGATTTCGCTTTGTTGGATTGCATTTAATTACTCATTGTAAACATCATCGAATCATTCATGACACTTTTTTATTAATAGCACAAAGACAATTATGACATTTTACAATTATGATATTTACCAACAGATTCTGAAACTACATGCAAATGTGTGATTTCATTTACGGTTGATATTAATTAAAATTAATAACTATTCAATATTTTATACTAAAATGATTGTTTCATGTAGCCTATAAAATAAGCATGTTCTCTTAATCACATACTTATTAAATAGGCTAATAATACATTTTTTATTAGACACACTGCTAAGATTGATTGAAGACAATCGCAGTCAATCCTGCACCAGTGATAAGATTGCATTCTGATAGTTTCCGTAAGATCTTAAAAGCGATTTAGCTTTGTTAGATTGCATTTAATTACTCATTGTAAACATCATCTTCTGAATTATTCATGACACTTTTTTATTAATAGCACAAGGACAATTATGACATTTTACAATTATGATATTTACCAACAGATTCTGAAACTACATGCAAATGTGTGATTTCATTTACGGTTGATATTAATTAAAATTAATAACTATTCAATATTTTATACTAAAATGATTGTTTCATGTAGCCTATAAAATAAGCATGTTCTCTTAATCACATACTTATTAAATAGGCTAATAATACATTTTTTATTAGACACACTGCTAAGATTGATTGACGACAATCGCAGTCAATCCTGCACCAGTGATAAGATTGCATTCTGATAGTTTCCGTAAGATCTTAAAAGCGATTTAGCTTTGTAAGATTACATTTAATACTCATTGTAAACATCATCTTCTGATTATTCATGACACTTTTTATTAATAGAACAAGGACATTTATATCATTTTACAATTATGATATTTACCAACAGATTCTGAAACTACATGCAAATGTGTGATTTCATTTACGGTTGATGTTAATTAAAATTAACAGCTATTGAATATTTCATGTTAAAATGATTGTTTCAAGTAGTCTATAAAATAAGCATGTTCTTTTACTCACATGCTTATTTTATAGGCTGATTGTAAGTTTTTTATTAGACACACTACTAAGATTGATTAGACAGATTTGCAGTCAATCTTGCACCAGTGATAAGATTGCAATCTGATAGTTTCCATAAAAGCTGAAACGCGATTGTAAAATTAAATTTAATTACTAATTGTAGACATCATCTTCTGGTTATTAATGATATTGTTTATTAATAATACAAGTTATGATGTTTACCAACAGATTTTGAAACAATATGCAACAGTGTGATTTCATTCCTGGTTGACGTTAATTAAAAATAACTTAGTTATTGAATAATGTAAGACTATTTTATGCTAACATTCTTGTTTTATAGTCTAATAACGAATTTTTACTAGATACACTGCTAAGATTGATTGCAGTGGGCAATTGAAGTCAATCTTGCACCAGTGGTAAGATTGCATTCGGATAGTTTCCGTAAGATCTTAAAAAGCGATTGCGCTTTGTAAGATTACATTTAATTACTTACTCATTGTAAACATCATTTTCTGATCATTCGTGATATATTTTTTATTAATAATGCAAGTGGCATTTACTGTTATGATATTTACCAACCTACTATGAAAACTGAAACTGAAATTTTTCTGAAACTATATGCATCTGTGTGATTTCGTTTATTGTTAATTTTAATTAAATTTAATTGAATTATGCTTAAGTGATTAAAAGAACATGCTTAATTTAGAGGCTAATATTCAATTTTTAATAGATTTATTTGTAAGATTGATTGCGGGAGACAATTGAAATCAATCTTGCATCAGTGATAAGATTGCATTCTGCTAGTTTCCGTAAGACCTTAAAAGCGATTTCACTTTGTAAGATTACATTTAATTACTCATTGCAAACATCATATTCTGATTATTCATGATATATTTTATTAATAATACAAGTAGCATTTACAATTATGATATTTACCAACAGATTCTCAAACTATATGTAACATAGTGTGATGTATAGCAAAAGCGATTCACTTGCGAGATTACATTTGATTACTCATTGTAAACATCATCTTTTTATTATTCAAAATATTTTTATTAATAATACAAGTAGCGTTAAACAATTATCACATTTACCAACAGATTCTGAAACTATATGCAGGTGTGTGATTTCATTTATGGCTGATGCTAATTAAAATTAATTGCACGATTGAATAATGTAAAACTATTATATACTAAAGTGATTAATAGAATATGCTTATTTTAGAGGCTAATAAATAATTTTTTATTAGATACACTGCTAACATTGATTACAGGAGACAATTGCAATCAATCTTGTACCATAATAATATGGCCTTCTGATAGTTTCACTAAGATCTTAAAAGCGATTTCACTTTGTAAGTTTACGTTTAATTACGTGTAGCTATTTATCCATGAGTCAACAATTTTATTTTTAAGATTAACCCTTTAGTTTTCGAAAACAGTTTCGAGATTATTTCCTGAGTTATTAGAAGTCGAGTTACCACAGTTTAATATCAGCGAGTTATTGAGATACTGAATTTATGTTTTAAAAACTTTAAATTGGATTTTTGAAAAACTATAATATTTTCTATCTAACCGTACCATAACAGTCATACCTATTATAATGCCCGGCTCGTGGTTCAGCGGCAACGTGTGCCGCTGGTGAGCAATAGAGCATTTGTGAGCATTTGTTGTAAACACTATTTCAAAAACGAGGATAATCGATGGCTTTTGAATGTTCAGCATCTTGCCTTGTGAGTCAGAATACCTGGGAAAGATTTCCCGATTCTCTATTATATAAGATACGCAAACGGGGGTAGTTCCCCATAAAAGTCCTTTCCGGAGGCACTGCCCTACTTCTTCCGCGACTAGGAGCCAAGTCAAATATCTACTTACATGTGCTCCATCACAACAGCGGCTGCCCCCTTCACCTCCACCCATGAGTAGACTCATGGGCTGTATGATACTGATAACGAGTTACACACACTATTATAATATTTTTTTAGAATTTAATGAACTATTTTTAAGTTTTTAATGATGTTATGTAGGTTTTAAACTGCCCGACTTATGGCTTAGTGGCAACGCTCGCCATTCGTGAGCATTAGGGCGGAGGTTCAATTCACTAGCGGCCTTGTTGTGTTTCAAAAAACGAGGTGATTCTATGGCATTTGGGACGTAGCATCTTGCATCGTTAATTGGACTACCTGGTGGGATTTTGCCGGGTTTTCGCCCATACGATACAAAATGTGCGATATTTCTCTCGGAAGGCACTGCCTTTCCTCTTCGTCGACATGGAGCCTTCTACGAGTGAAAAGTTTTCGGCCTGACAATCAAAGACTGTGACTTTCGGTTAAAAAATTATTTTATTTTTCTACATAATCTTCCTTGACTTCAACACACTTGGTCCAACTTTTCTCCAACATCAGTATTCCTTCCCGAAAGTGGGAGTCTGGACGGTTGTGAAAATATTCATCTACGACCCTCTCAACTTCTTTATTGGATGCGAAGCGCTTCCCAGAAACATATTTTTTTTCAAGTTTGGGAATAAATGGAAGTTTGGGGTGGTCAAATCAGGAAAATATAAGGGGATGGCCGAGCAAATCGTACCCCAAATGGCACAATTCTTGTATCCAGACCTTGCGAATTTTGGCATCCAGCTGGTCAAGAAGGTTGGAGTAATGCCTACGAATGCTCCATCACAACAGAAATTGCTTTTCCCCTTTCCCCCTCTTAATCTATTCCATGGGATCACTTGGGTTCTTTAGACTTGGTTTAGATGTTGCAGTCTACCAAGTGGAATAAGAAAAAAAAAATGTTTGGAACGGAAAGATTTTAAATATATTGGTATTGATATAAAATATTGTCATCTTTGTTAAAAACATTACTTTTTAACTTTTGCTCTAAATTACTGGATGGGTTACAACTTAACTATACTTTATAATATTATCATTTTTTAGTTCAATGCAATGCATAATGGATATAAGTCTTCGTTTATGCAAATGGATGTGATATGTTTAGCATATTCTTTTAGTTAGGAACGTTTGCGTAAAGTAAAGAAATACACTTTTTTTCTCAATTTTTGTCAACTTTTAACAAAAATTATTCATAAATATATTTTAATTTACATATTTGTCAATGTTTTATAACCAATTTAAAATAACATAAAAAAAATGTCGTGAAAAATTATATAAAAATGTTTCCTCGTAGATTCGTCCTTTTATTACTTTCCTTCTTCCTTTCTCTTTCGTGGTCAATTACCTTAAATATTATATAATCACAAAAATAGTTTAAAAACTAGCTTTTTTTCTAGTCAAATAATGATCGGAAATTTTAGTGATCTGAAAACACGAACACGATTCAATACGTTTGTAATTATTTATTCAAATGCTAGGATTAGAAAACAGTTTACAGACTCTCTTAGTTTACTTCAAAAATCATTTTTATAATGTTTACTTTATTAAATAAACAATGAAAACAGTATTTGTAATTCATGTCAATTTTACAAAAATATTATAAAATAGAATATTATGAATAGAATGTTATACGAATAGCAAATAAAAAAGTAACGTTTCATCAGCCATCGCTTCAAAACCAATCTTATTTTTAAAATAAAAAAAAATTGTTGTAATATCTAAAAATTGAATTGAGTGTACTTTTAAAATTTTCTTTTTATCATTATAAAATTTTTTTTTTTTACTACATCATTTCATACTACATCAAAATATTTATACTATAAGTTGTTATAAATATTTTGATGTAGTATGTCTTATAATCGAACATCCTAAATGTCATCTTCATCTAGCAACTGAATTAATGTACATAGCATACATAATGTACAAGACATCTACCATAGCTTTTAAAGCAAAAATATCTTCGCTAAAGGGCATAAAATCAGTAAAATATTCAAAAAAATTATTTTTAACTCTATTTTAAATATCTTTGCCCTACATGGCATTGCTCTGAAGGATCGGAAAGCATTACGCCTTTCTTCAAAGATCTTCGCCATTTTATATCATGTACTATGGCTAACTGGAACTTTAAGTACATGTCTATGTCTCTTCAAATTGCCATCCAGTTTTTACATTTTCAGCGCAGCTGTGAAGATAGTGTCCATTTCTATGTGGTGGATCCTTTTCGCTGCGCGCCATAAAATGCTTCGACTTCTACGCACTTTAGCTCGTTTGCATCATCAACTTATTGGACCAACCCAACCCTCCAATAAATTTATGAACTATTTTCTTGTGTTGTTCGTCATGTTTATGTTCGAACCCGGAGTGAATAACTTGTACGATACCATAAAGAAGGACTCTGTGCTTCCTACGTGTTTCCACATATACATTCCGTTACCATCTAAAGTTGCTAAAATCTGGACTTACTTTTTCATTCAGATGAATCATCAGTTCATCAACTGGTCCCTATCTTATCTCGTGAGCATAATAATCATATTTTGTTGCATGGAGCTAAATAAGCTCATCAAAACCCTTGCAAAAAGGGTAGAAAAGGGCATAAATAAAGAACTTATAGACATATACGAAGAACTCTTTGATACCATTCGCATAACAGAAGACAGTCTGTCTCCCCTCTGCTTTTTGGTTTTGATACGCCTATTCATGGAGTTTTTTAGGATTTTCAGTTTGCTCTTTTAATTTTGTGAAAGGAAAACGTCAAACGGTATCGACGATCAATGCCAGCACTTATGCTGTCATCACTGTAATTCTCTTTTGACGATGATCTTAATTGCTGATGATGTCCAGAAGAACTTCATGAATTTCCAGAGGCTTTTAGTGAAAAAGTTATCTATGTACCGAAAATCCCAGTTTGCATCCATTGTTAGGGAAAGGGTTTTTGTAAATAACGAGAACGTCGTTTTAACGGGTTGGGGGATATTTGAATTGAAGAAGAAACTTATTTTATCTACTATGGCATCTTTAGTCACTTATGGTGTCCTTCTTCAACAGTTGCAACAGACTGAGACCGACTGAAACACACAAAAAGAAACTTCTCTTATATACTATAGAATCTTTAGTTACTTATGGTGCCTTGCTTCAACAGTTGCAACAGACAGATGGCATCTTTGTCACGGTGTCCGGCTTCAGTAATTGCAATAGACTGTTAGTATATTTAGTCATTTATGGTGTCCTGCTTCAATAGTTTAAACAGACTAAAATCGACTGAAACACACAAGAAGAGACTTATTTTATCTACTATGGCATCTTTATTCACATAGTGTCCTGCTTCAACAATTGCAACAGACTGAGACTGACTGAAACACA
This sequence comes from Caerostris extrusa, assembly GCA_021605095.1. Taxonomy (NCBI): domain Eukaryota; kingdom Metazoa; phylum Arthropoda; class Arachnida; order Araneae; family Araneidae; genus Caerostris; species Caerostris extrusa. Next base: position 82,661 of record BPLR01013664.1, on the reverse strand, counting down.
CAAAAATGAAACTTCTTGATGCAAAATTTGTAGTTATAACGATAATTTAATGTTTGTTTATGTTTAGCTTTAGGCACTATGGGATCTTTATTCACTTATTGTGTCCTGCTTCAACAGTTGCAACAGATTGAAATAGTCTGAAACGTACAATAATTTTTTTAATGTTTGTTTATGTTTAGCTTTCAGGCACTATGGGATCTTCAGTCCCTTATGGAGCCCTGCTTCAACAGTTTCAACAGACTGATGGCATCTTTAGTCACTTATCGTGTTCTGCTTCAACAGTTGAAACTGTTGAAGCAGGGACCTGAAGCAGGACCTTTCTTGTTGAACTGAGATCGACTGAAACATACAAAAAGAAACTTCTTTTATATACTATGGCATCTTTAGTCCCTTATGGTGCCCTGTTGCAACAGATTGATGGTATCTTTAGACTATTATGGTGCCCAGCTTTAACAGTTACAACAGATTGATGACATCTTTAATCACTTATGGTGTCCTGCTTCAACAGTTTCAACAGACTGATGGCATCTTTAGTCACTATTGGTGTCCTACTTTAACAGTTTCAACAGACTGATGGCATCTTTAATCACTTATGGTGTCCTGATTCAACAGCAATGACAGACTGAGACCAACTGAAACACACAAAAAGAAACTTGATGCTGAATTTGTGGTTATAACTATAATTTAATATTTGTTTATTTTTAGCATTAGACGCCTGCTTCAAAAATAAATCTATTTCAAAGTTGAAAATCTACACAATACTTTGCAAATTAACACAATGCACAATGCACTTTGCACAATGCTTTATAAATTAAATTTATTTGCTGAATTTATTCGTTCTATTATTTGAAATTATTGAAAATTATTATTATTTGAAAAATAATTTGAAAACAATAATTATTTGAAAACAATAATTATTTGAAAAACAATGAAAATGTTAAGACCAAGATTTGTTTCAGTTTTTCATTAAGAAAATAATTGTAAAAACAATGTTATAAAATAACATATAAATTGTGAGTAAAAATATAATGTAATAAAAAGACCAACTGAAAATGTTTCTATTAGTTTAAACGACTGTAGAGAAAAAGCAATAACACTTGCAAACTTTTACAGTTCACATTTCGTTAGTTATTGAATTTTTAGTACTTGGAAAGATGGGAGAATATCTTATTTTCTTTGATCTTAAAATAAGATCTTGAAATCATACGATAGAAGAAAGACAGTAGCATATTCTATCCAAGAAATTTCGTGAACCAATTTCAGCGAAAATCGGTTACTTATAAAAAGAAAATACTGGAGGATTAATCCTGAAATTACGTCAAAAGATTTGCCGCTCGTTACCATTTGACCGCCTTTATTCAAAAGATATAAAAAAGTAACTTGACACAGATGCTCTTTTCCATGTATCATTGTCATAGGGATGCTTTTCTACATAGTAGGTGCTCGAAAAATGTCATGTTCCTTTCTTTGTCAAAAGCTGCTTTACTAGTTAACCGCTATAGCAAACTTTCTGAGCACAAATGCTAGAGCGAAAAGGTTTTTGCTATCGAGAAAAATTACCTTGAAATTATATTAAATTTTTTTGTACAATTCATTGTGTTTTCAAAGATAGTTAGATATAATTGTAGATCAGGCATGACTAACTCACTACTACATTTAAGGCACACTATCTACAATAGGGGTGGCCAATCCGTCTTGAATATTTTTCCGACCCGTGAGATTTTTCACACATTTACAAAATATATTTATTTTATAATGGTCAAAGTAGTGAAAAACAATGTATTAAAAAAATATATTATTTGTATTATACACATATTCAAAAATTAATTGTCGAAATCATGAGAAAAATTAACTTTGATTTTAAAATAATATTCTTGCGAATATATGACAGATATTGCCTGTTTATTTTTTATGAGTTTACAGTTATGAGTTCGTAGAATAATTAAATTATATTCTGCGAACTCATGATGCGAATGAACGTGTGATTCGAGTGGTGAGGTTTTTAGTTTAAGAAATCTGGTACAAAAGTTGTTAGTGCTTTTGGTTCAACTTACACCTGCGAATAATTTTTTCGAAAATGAAATTGACCAAACGCAAAACACGCTCAAACATAATGGACTCTAACCTGCAAAACCCATTAAGATGTGCAAATACGTGTTTTCAAAGATAGTTAGATATAATTGTAGATCAGGCATGACTAACTCACTACTACATTTAGTATCTACAATAGGGGTGGCCAATCCGTCTTGAATATTTTTCCGACCCGTGAGATTTTTCACACATTTACAAAATATATTTATTTTATAATGGTCAAAGTAGTGAAAAACAATGTATTAAAAAAAATATATTATTTGTGCAAAAATTAATTGTCGAAATCATGTTAACTTTGATTTTAAAATAATATTCTTGCGAATATATGACAGATATTGCCTGTTTTATTTTTTATGTTATGAGTTCGTAGAATAATTTTATATTCTGCGAACTCATGATGCGTGAAATTCGAGTGGTGAAGTTTTTAGTTTAAGAAATCTGGCACAAAAAGTGGTCAGTGCTTTTGGTTCAAAACCTGCGAATAATTTTTTTCGAAAATGAAATTGACCGAACGCAAAACACGCTCAAACATAATGGACTCTAACCTGCAAAATCCATTAAGATGTGCAAATACGTAAATTGTGATCGATTTGCAAAATCTAAGTGAAAGAGTGAAGAAACAAATATCGCACTAGTAAAATAATTATTTTTCCATAATTTCTTTTTTTTTTTTTCCTTTATATTTATATATATTTTTTATATTTCATTTTTAGTGTCATGTATTCCTTTATAATGCGCGTTTAGTATCTTTATTATTATATTATATATGTTTACAGGTAAGAATAATAGTGAACACAATAATAATAACTCATTGTGTTTCAATTTTTCACTCAAAAATGTCTGTAGTGGGTCAAAATCTAATATGGGTCTATGTAATTTTACATACGGCCCGATTAATTATGATGCAATTCCAAAGTGGCCGGCAAGAATATTTGGCTTGACCACCCTGGTTTAAGGTTTTGTATGAATTTACAGACTGTTTAGCATGATTAGAAAAAGCTTAGAGGTAATTTTTTTCCTATCTTGCTTTCCAAAATGTGTATCAAAAATATTCATGGATGGGAGGAAAGAGAAAAGTTAATGCTTTTACCCAAAGATATTTAGAACTAACTGCCCCTATTTGTGTTGTACGAGAATAAAAAAAAAACCCTTGAGAAATTAGATTGTCCATCAGCTGAAAAGGTTAAAACAGTAGAGAATCACCGGACGGGTTCAGCATTAAAATAATAGCCTGAACAGATAGACTTTGTTAAGTTGTTTGAGAAAATGATTTACAATTCCATTGAAGAAAGATGAATACGAACTTTAGTTGGTTGAATCTAAAGGTGGGACCTGATGGCTGAGTGACTAGCGCTTTGGCGCTCGGTACCACATACCTCGGGTTCGAGTCCCTTCAGTGTCATGGATGTTTATAGTGCTTCGGAATTCACTTTAAACCATAGGTCCCGGTCTAATATGACTAGAGTGTTGGCCCTAGGATTGACACCCTGTAAAAGAAACCACCTCTTCAAACCAACTGGTGTAAATTGGATAGTTCTTGTTACCTTTGGATTATTTGTATTAAGGGCATATACAAATTATTCATATCGAGGGTAATGCAAGTTATTCGTATCAAGGGCATATGCTTTTTCTGAAACTAGTATAATGTAATGTAGAATAGAATATTGAAATGACTGCGTTTACTAACGGTTTGATTTTTATTATTATTTGTATTTTAGGTTTATTAGGGTTATTATTTATTTCTATATTTGACTATTAATTATTAATCATAATTTATTGCCTGTGAATGATTTGTGCCATTTCATAATTTGTGTCAGTTCATTTATTATCTTTGGTCATTATCTTATTATCTTGTACCAATAAAATTCCTTTTTTTTGTATATTTTGGTTAAGTTCTTAAACTGTTATAAAAGTTTTAAACTTAAACAGTTTTTCCAAGGTAAAAATAATGCAAAATACATCAAAAATCATACGGTAGGAAAAATAATCATGAAATAACCCTGATAAAATATATTTTCCAGACATAAAAGAAGTAAATTTCTGAAAATCTTTTAATTATTTTTTTTATTTCATCCTGTTTTTATTAAAATTACTTACTCATTGAGACGCATCGGTATAATTTCACATATATGAAAAATAAGAGTGCATTTTATCTTCAGGAATTTCATCTTTTTATTTCGCCTTACTTGCTATTCTTAGAATTGCTTATTATTTTCTTACATTGAAAAATTAATTATTATAATACTTTTTTTAAATATCGATGATCCATATGTTTCTCTAATGTTCTGACTAAAAAAAATAACTTCCATAGATTCTACATAGTAGCCTAAAAACTGCATCCTGTAGTCTTTTTAATGTTTAATTTACGAATTATAAACAGAAAATTGCGGTAATATTTTAAAAATAAAATTTATTTGTGATTTTTATGTGTTTATTTACTTGTGAATTTTTATAGAATGGAATATATTCGAATATAATTTTTACAAATATATTTCCTGTAATTTGTGAAAGATATAAAATTATCGTTTGCATTAATTGTTAAAAATTTTTAAGCTCCGCAAAGCATTAGAAAACAGCAATTAAATATTAATATATCAATAACAAATTAAATAATACATTAGAAAATAACGATTGAATAATGATATTAATAAAATTAAATAACACATTAGAAAATAACAATTAATTAATATTAATAAAATTAAATAATGCATTAGAGAATAACAATTAAATAATAATATTAATAATAAATTTAGTAACACATTAAAAATAACAATTAAACAATAATACGATTAACAAATTAATAATACATTAGAAAATCATAATTAAAAAATAATACATTAATAACAAATTAATAATACATTAGAAAACAACAATTAAATATTTTTCTAATAATTCAATGACTGTTTTCTGAATGGATAAGAGTTGGAGCATTTATTACGTTCTCTCTTTCCATAGAAGTGCGGAAGTTTTTTTTATTATTATTATTATCACTTTAAAAATGTTTATAGATATATTCTATTTCATTTCCTAGAGCAGGAAATTTTCAACAAAATAAAGCTTAATTTATTTTCAAGCAATTATTTCAAAAAAATTCGAAATGTCGACGAAAATCATGCACCACAAAATCAAGAAAACAAATAGCAAAAAAATCAGAAATCAATTGCTAATAAATTAGCAGAACCAAGAGCAAAAACTTTCCAAGTTCATTCAAGAAAGCTGACCGTAGATATCGAATCCTTTACATACGCTAAAGGAATTCCTCTGGATTATTCCAGATGCTTCTGTTATTGTTTTCAAATTCCAAATTCTTTGGTCTGTAATCATTCACTACAGAAAAGGCAAAAATGTAACAGATTTGGCAGATAGAAGGGTTTTGGTGTTGCTCTACGGTTATATTGTGCACACTTTAGGCTAATTTGACCGAACCTACAGTTTACCGTGGATTCCGATCCAGAGTGCTAGCCAATTGGCCAGCAGGTCGAGGGCAGATAGAATGAGAAACAGATTATCACAGAGTAGATGCATCACAGAGGCCATCTAACAGTAATATTTTACCGCCACAATTTCGAACGACCACTCCGAAGAACGACATCTAGAGGGTGAATAATCTTCTCTACCAGACCTACTTCCGGCCTACGGATTTAATGTGCCCAATCTGGTATACACACAGGACCTTCTGTTAATATCTCCGCTTCTCGCGACTTGTTGGTCAACTGGTTAACGTTTAGCCATTGGTACCACAGGCTTTAGGTTTGACTCCTGTCGGTAGCATGGATGTTTGTGAGTGGTTCGGAATCCACGTTAAACTGTAGATCCACTGTCTAATTAGCCTAAAGTGTGCAAAAAAAGGTAGTAGACCAACAAACGAAACCATCTCTTCTCGCGCTCCCCTTATTTCTTCTCTCACTTGGTCAATAACAACATCTAGACCAAGCCCACGAACCCGTGTGTTCTCATGGAGGAAGGAAAGGAAGGCAGCTGCTGTTGTGATAGAGCAGCCATAGGTAAGTCTGACTTGACTCCGGAACGCTAAAGAAGGAGGGGGGACTTTTAGCGGGAATACACCGCATTTACGTATCGTATGGGAGAAAATCAGAAAACTCTCACTACATACAGTTCGATTAACGAGGATCTGAACATTCTAAACACCAGCGATCCTTCTTTTTTGGAAACAGTGTCGACAACAATGCCACCAGGATATTGAATCTCTGCCCTAATGCTCACCAGCGCCAGCATTGCCACTGAACCACGAGTCGGGAAGATGTACTACAGATTGTGATTAATCTTGCTTCGACAATCAAATTGCTTTTATGAAATAACATGAAAATGAACAACAATTATGTGGGAATTCCTGTCAGAAAATAAAACTCTCTGTCCTATCTTTGTAAGGCGGCCTGGTGGTCATGTGTCTAGGATAGATTTGGTATCCACGGCTTCAGGTTCGATGGTTGTGACATCCTGTAGGTGGCATGGATGTTTGCGAGTGGTTCGGAATCCACTTTAAACTGTAGGTCCCGGTCTGTTTAGCCCTCGTGTGCAAAAATGACCGTAGAGCGACAAACCAAACCAAACCAAACTGATCTTTATAGAATCGCCCTTTACATAATTAACTGTAAATAATACATCTGAATAGGAAAAAAAAATGATAAAAAAAACTTCAAAAGTAAAGGAGGCCATGATTTTAATTAACAATAACAAGGAATTTTTGCATTTTTTTTTTTTTTGGCATATTTCACAAAACAAAAAGTTAAAAAAAAACAGTGAAGAAAAAGAAAAGTTAGACAATGACATAAGAAGATGCAAACAGATTAATTAAAACTGATTCTAACCACTGAGTAATACAAAACTTAAATTCACAACCAATAAAGATATAATAATTGTAAAACGGGTATGAGACAAACAAATTTATGCAGAAATTGCTGAGAACTGAAAGCGGTCTTTCTGAAATTCAGCGATAACATTAAAAGAAAAACAATAAGGCATTTGAAACAAAAGAAAACCAATGCTTTTATTATTCATATTTATACAATGGATTTGTTTTTAATGAGGATAGAGGAAAAAAAAGTGTCATATGCGTCCTTAGAAGTTTTTACTAATACTGGAAGAAATGTAAATAATAATCCCAAATCCAATCACAAATTTTATTAATCTCTTAAGTGTTCACAAATATTCCTTTAACTATATTCTAATAAGTTAGTTACTAATTTTAGTATATTCTATATTAATTATTAGCTGATAAAACCAGAAAAACAGTGAAAGGATATGTTTTTTACTTTGATAGATTAATTAAAGAATATCAGAGAAAAGTGCAAAGAATTCCAAAACAGAAACGTGTTCAGCATACTGCAAGTTCATCCTTTAAAGTGATAAAAAGCCTAATATAATACTTTACTAATGAAATTTTGTCTTGGTAATATTTGAGTGTTATAGTGTGCAGGTTGGGCAATCAGATAGTAACTGGGTGTAGTTGGGTTGAGATACTTGGGGCACTGGTTTGAGAAGTCACAATTTTATTTACAGACACACAAACACCACACACGTACTATAGTTAACACATTTAAAAACATCTAATTAAAGATTTGTGGAAGGATTCCACTCTTAAGCCGAATATATAGATATATAGACATTTCCTCTCGGGGTGAGAGATTGTAAACTAAACATCTCTGAGGCAGCGCCGGTTGCGCCGTACTTCCTTTCTGGTAAGAGTTTCGATGCCTACTAGCAATTTCTCCTGAAAGTACCGAGCGCCAGAGCGTTAGCCACTCGGCCATTAGGTCCCAGTCTAATATGACTGTAGAGCGTTGGCGTAGGGCTGAAAATCCTACCCCGTAAAAAAAAAACATCTCATGTCTCGAAATTTGAGACATCTCATGTCTCAAATCTCTCTACATCTCGTGTCTCGAACTCTATATCAACGAAAGAATTTCGTTGATATAGAAATATTACGAATAACTTGATGAGAACTGGTAAAATGGTTTTTTTGTTGGTAGCATTAACAGATTACTCATATAATTATTGTAGTAAATGTTATTAAAAAAACATTGAAAATTTCTCTCTCAAGTGTTACGAATTTTGAATTTTATACTACAAACCTTTCAAAACACATCAAGACTTTTTGGTTACTCTGCATATTAGCTAATTGATTCTTTATACAGTTTTTTTTACTGTTTTATTTCAGTTATAAAATTTACTGGTTTTTATAGAAAATTTAAATTGATGAAATGTGTACATTTTTAGTATTTATTTACATTTGTTTCTTATATTTAATGTTTTTATTTATTATTTTAAATTTCTAATTTGCTATCAATTATAAATATTTTATGAATGTTTATATTGGGAATTTTAATCGATTGTATTTGTTTGCAAATACGTACGGAGAATTTAATATTATTTATTTGTTTGTTTATTAATTCTTTTCATATTGAAAATGTAACGAACATTCTCTTTAGAACTTCATTGTAACTTATGAATTCTTACCTTTTCTATTTCTTTTTCATTTATTTTAATTGCTGTTGTATCCTCTGAAGAGTACAAGAAAATCAAATATCGTGGTGCTTCTACATAATATTAACTATATTGATTACCAGAATTTTCAACAGAAATTTTCATATTTTTTGTAGTACCACATCCTTAATCTTGTGAGAGTAGTAGCTGTTTTTCCGACATTTAGTTCTGATCTTAGAAGGAATCATAAGTTAGATTTTGCCAAGGCATATGGATCTGCAAGGGAAGTAGGAATGGGAGTCTGATCCAGACTTTTGACGTTCTTCGCTAATGAATCTGCAATTTCAAATCCATATGAGCAGATATCCATATTTATTTTATATTATGACCATTTACGCGAATATGTAATAGACATTTTTAGATTTAATTCTGCGTAGAATGAGGAAATTATCGACTACTTATAAGTATCAAATGAATTTATCGAGATTTTACAGTGTGATATTTTTTTTTTCCTGTTGTAGCTTTGAATTATCTTCTCTGCTATAAAGAAGTATGCATTTATTTGTTACATTCTTTTCTAGCAGATATACTCAAGAATTCAAGTTAGGAAAAGTTTTCTTTTCTTCTAATGCAGCTGGCAATACAGAGACCATTATCTTTATGCCATAGGGGCTTGAATAGCCGATCTAGTGCCCTCTCTCTCGGTGCCACCGGTAACGGGTTCAACCGGTAACGCCATGTATGTTTGTAGTGGTTCGGAATCCGTTTTAAGCCGTAGGTTCCGCACTAATATGATCGTAGAGTTGCAGGGGATATTGTTAACTCCGCGTCCAAGCAGCGGCCTGATGGCCAATTTGCTAGCTCTCTGGCCTTTGGTACTTCTCAGACTTCAAGTTCGAATCCTGGTGGTGGCATAGATGTTTGTGAGAGGTTCGGAATCCACCTTAAACTGTAGGACCCGGTCTTTTTAGCCCTCATCTGCACAAGATGACCGTGGGGCATCAAACCAAACCGCGTCCGTACCTTATCTTCAAGCTATACGCGCCCCCTAGATAGTGCTAAGTGAGTAACATCGATGCAGCCCTTGTTTATGGCATAAAAGATAACTACCTAGGTATTTTCCCGCTGCGTTAGAAAAAAAAATCTTTATGGGTTGTCAGCCTTGCGCTCTACAGTCATATTAAACTGGGACCTACGGTTTAAAGTGGATTCCAAATCACTACAAACATCCATGGTATCGCCGGGACTCGAACCCGAAATCGAGCGTCAGAGCACTAGCCACTCGACCATCAGGCCCAGATTAGGAAGAGTAAACAGCAAGAATTATTACATTTTTATGCAAATTTTATTTTATTTTTATGTTTATTTTATATTATAAATTGTTTCATTGTTAAAAATTACCCGTTGAGCTACTATTTCTTTGAGAACATTTTATTTAAAATGATTAATTATTTCTTTTTAGAAACATTTAATATGCTCTTAAAGAAAGCGTGGTGAATCTTATGGATGCATGGTAAAATAAATAATGATGATTATGCTTACAAATAAATAAATTTTCCTATTAGGTCACGCAAAAACACCTATATTCAATTGAAAAACTACAGATTACCGATGAAATTTCGAGGCGTAAATCTTTTACTGTTAAAATTTATTAGCGAAAACCATTCTTTGTAAAAAGTGGTATTGGAGCGTGCGCAGAAGAATCAGTTCATTTCTTCACGCACGGATCTCTCGCCTTGCGCCATTTTGTGAAAGAACTTTTTCAGTTGGAAAGAATCCGTGATTTATGGTGCCAAATGAGTCCAGTTAGTTTTTGAAGTTCTTTGAAAAGAAAAAAATTTATTACACCGTGAATTAAAAATCCTTTTTATTATTCGTTCAATACCCGTTCTAATTTTTTTTGTAATTGATAATTGTTCTCCATTACATAATCCTCTTCAAATAAGTGGTCATTTATCAAATTAATTTGGTGCATCGAATGGACAAAAGAATAACTCGAAGAATTGGATTTCTGACTTCTTTGCGAAGTTGCAATAAAAGAAATCTAGCAAATAAAAACTTAAAATTATAAATTAATTTATTATTAATTCATTCATTATTTATTTATTTTATTATTAAAAATGGTATATTTCCGAAAAGGTTTTGCATTCTTTGAAAATGTTGATTTTTGCTCCTTTGAAAATGTAAATTTGGAGCAGAATGTACTTTTTTTTTCTTATTCTTGAATTTTTTTTGAATATAAAAATATTTATATTACAAAATTTTTATTACTTATTATAATTTACATTGTTGTTAGAAAAGAGATCCAAGTCAACTTTGTATCCAAAAAATTGAGTGTAATTACATATTTGTGAGACATGGGTATATGTGATTCGTATATGTATACCTCTTGTTATATTTCCAAGAAAAAAAGTTAAAATAATAAAAATTTTAAACGATTTCCACTTGATACAATAAAATTTATTAGATACAGTATTTTTGAAAATTTGAAAAAATTAAAAAATATATATATTTTTAAGGCTAAATAAATCTCAAAGTTTTTGATTACAATTTAGATACCCATTTAGTTTATTTGTTTTCTTAAATTTTTTAATAATTTTGTAATCTTCAATTTTAATATTGAATTGTTTTTCAACTAGTATTTAATTATTTTAAAAATATAATTTTTGAAAACATATCTTACGATATTAAATAAAATTATCAAAATTTTAGAATATTGATCATGCAAACATTTTTTCTGATCATATAAACATATATTTCTCTGATTTTTCATATAAACATCATCTCATTATGCACTAGTCATGCCATCATCTCTGATCATGCAAATATACATCTCGCTGATCATGCAAATATATATTTTCTCTCTGATCATGCAAACATATATTTCTCTCTGATCATGCAAACATACATCTCGCTGATCATGCAAATATACACTCTGTGATCATGCGAACACATAAACCTCTGATCATGCTAACTCACATATATCTGATCATGCAAACATACATTTTTCTGATCATATAAACATGATCATGCAAGCTTACATTTCTCTGATCATATAAACATACATCTCTCTGATTATGCAGATATCTCTCTGATCATGCAAACATATATCATCTGATCATGCCAACATTCATCTCTCTGATCATGCAAATATACATCTCGCTGATCGTGCAAATATATATTTCTCTGATCATGCAAACATATATTTCTCTCTGATCATGCAAACATACATCTCGCTGATCATGCAAATATACATCTCTGTGATCATGCGAACACATAAACCTCTGATCATGCTAACTCACATATATCTGATCATGCAAACATACATTTTCTGATCATATAAACATATATCTCTCTGATCATGCAAGCTTACATTTCTCTGATCATATAAACATACATCTCTCTGATTATGCAGATATCTCTCTGATCATGCAAACATATATCGCTCTGATCATGTCAACATAATCATGCAAGCATGCATTCTCTCTGATCATGTAAACATACATCTCTCTGATCAACAAGACATACATGTCTTTGATTATGTAAACATATATTTCTCTCTGATCATATAAACATATATTTCTCTTATCATGCAGATATCGCTCTGATCATATAATCATACGCCTCTTATCATGCAGACATCTCTCTGATCATGCAAACATACATGTATCTTTCATCATACAAACATATATTTCTCTCTCATCATGTAAACATATATATCTCCCTGAATATTCAAATATACATCATTTGAAATCCATAAATTAGAAAATTTTTCGATAGAAAAAAAAGAGAGCTATTAAAAAATCAAATAGTTTAAGTGATTCAGTTGTTTTCACTTAAACTATTTTTCTATCATAAAAGTTTTTAAAAAGCATAATAGAATAACCAGAAAAATTAAGCTAAGTGAGGACAACAAAACTAATAAAATGAAGCAAATAATCATTTAAAAAAAAAACAAATAATCTGCGACTATCGATTACAAAACAGAGAGAACAATTATGGAATATGTGAAAGTTCAAAAACAATTCAAGGAATAATTAAATTAACCAAGTATAATGGGCGAAGTGGTGAGGGAAAAAACCTCTTCGTTAGTGTAAAAGAATCCAAAAACTTTCTCGAAAAATCGAAATTTCAGCTTCCAGAAACACAAATAAATACTTTTAAAATTTGTGTTTGCTAATGAACGCAAATGTATTAAATTAGAGATAAGGGTTCCATAATGGCTTATATAAAATTGGAGGAAGTATTTTTTAAAGAAAAGTCTATTTCATTAGTTTAACGTGACGATGGAAGAATTAAAGTATAGGTTTTCTTCGTTTGGTTTGTCGCTCTACGGTCATTTTGTGCACACGTTAGGCTAATTAGACCGGAACCTAAAGTTTAACATGGATTCCGAACCACTAAAAATATCCATGCCCCTGCCATGATTTGAATATGAAGCTTGTGATACCAAAGGGCAGAGTGCTAGCCATTTGGCCATCAGGCCGATTATAGTATAGGAGGGACATATCAGTTAGATTTTTAAAAAAAGTTAAAATTTATTGATGGCATTATGGATTAGAAAATGCAAATTGGCATTTAAATAGAAAATTTAAAAATAACCAAAGGAAAATTTCTTTCTACTGAAGAACTCGAACTTCTATCAGTATCCCAAGCATATTGCCTTGAATTTCGATTGTAGTTGCATTGAAAGTGTAAAAAAAAAACATTAAAATAACTCCTCGGTCATCTGATATCAACCCTAAATATCATATATAAAGTAAAAAGATATTTACGAACCTTGTTAATTTTCATTCAACAATCATAAATAAACGCAAAAGCGATTGCACAAGAAAAATGTAGAATGTATTTACTAAACAAATTACTCTTTTTTGAAAAAAAGAGCATATTTTAATTTTTAAGAACGTTTACAATTCATTTCAGAGAAATGGATAGTTGTAACGACAAAAAAAAAAATCACCCACAGAAGATATACAAAAAAAAAAAAAAAAAAAAAAAAAGGAAATATTCAAAATAATATTGTTTGCATGGATTACAGTTTGTAATCGTCTGGTGATTGATTCATTAATTTTTAATACGTTTCTTGTTCTTAACGTTTGCTTTATTTATTGAGAATTTGTTTAAGATCAGCTTTGATTGATGGTTTTCTTTTTCAATTCCTTCTATTAGCTTCCACTCTCCCTATATATATATCTTGTTCAAATGTTCAATCGTTCATAAAATACTTTTTATTCATCCATTCACGTTCAAATACATTTTTTTTGAATTTGTAGTGGATGACACTGTATGGTAATACAGTTTTTTCAAATATTAATTCAGTAATTAAATTAAATTAATTAATTTTAGTTTTTTTCAGATTTATGTTGCATATATCTACCAATAGATGGCGCCAGATAAACTTAAAAAATGAAAATTATTTATAAGGACTTTCTGCAATAGAGTGAAAAAAAAAAAAAAAGAAGGAATTGACTTAAATTTATTTATATATATATATATATATTACTTGTTCTCACTTTACATACACAAAATAGGATTGAGATCCAACAGCGGCGCTTGGAAAGGATTTCAATAGTAAATAAAGATAAATGAAACCGACAAAATTATCTCATAAAATAAAACAAATAACCACTAAAAAAATACAAATTATCTACAATTAGTACGTCGACAACAAGAAAGTTATGGAACATGTGAAAGATAAAAAAAAATAATTCGACGAATAATATGATTAGCTAAGTATCACGGACGAAGTGGCAAGAAAAAAATTCTTCATTAAAAGAATCGAAAACTTCGAATTTCATCTTCCAGAAACACGGACAAATATTTTTACTAAGTATGTTTGCTGCAAATGAAAGCATATGTATTAAATTAGAGCTAAGGGTCATATAACAACATATGTATAACTAAATTGTTATATGACAATATAACAACATAGTCTCGTTATATTGGCCTATGTTTCGAATGTCTGTAATGTTGAATATAATATGAGTTACTAATTCCCAATTTCAATCCCTTATTTAATGAGTTATCACCGCCATGATTGTCAGGGGACGTTCTTTTTGTATCAATAGCAATATTTGATTTAAGACAAACCATTTCCTTTCCATCAGAGCCGACTATAATAAACTTGCTTCATCTTCTTCTGTGGCGCAACAAGACAATCTGCTTTCTGGCAGATTCCGAAACATGAGACGTTTAATTTTACAGGGTAGGGTTGTCAGCCTACGCCCAACGCTCTACAGTCATATTAGACCAGGATCTACGGTCTTTATGCCATAAGACAGGACTATGTCGGAGTTTCTCATTTTGTACTACCCAAGGGACCCGTGTAACTTGAAGATATGCTACGGAAGCGAGTAACACTACCCCCGCAACGCTCTACGATTCTATTCGCGTCCGTACCCTATCTTCATGTCTGTACTCTCTATTCGTACATGTGCCCCCTGGATAGTGCTAAATGAGTAACAGCTGTGCAGCCCTTGCTTATGGCATAAAGATTAACTGTCTCTGTATTGCCATCTGCATTAGAACAACAACAGATAATATAACTTTTTACTTTAATTTACTTTTTAATATTTACGAAAATATTACTTTTCTACGATCATATTATATATAACTTTTCGAAGATGCTTTACTTATTTATTTATGAAATATGTAACACTTAAAAATGCTTAAAATAGAAATTACTTTATGTTTCGAAATATTTTTCACTACATGATATTTTTTTCACGATAAAATTGATATTTTAATTTTTAAAACGGGTAATATTACCTTTTAAGGAAAAAAATTCATGTTTATGCGTGTTTATTAAATAAATAAATTAACAATTAAAACCATTTCGTTACAAATTTTCGGTGTTTATTTATGAATATAAATCGTATGTGCAAACACTTTTCTGGTATTATATTTGACGAGAATTTGAAAGTAGGTTTCGAAAACATAACATTTCCTCAAAGCAGCAGCTGAAATCTGCATTGTAAGAAATTTGGAACAATGAAGAAATTTTTAAAAATTGCAAAAAAATTTTTGAGTCTTTAAAAACGATTAAAAAATTATCTTAAACTCGCAGACTGCAACGGACTGCAAATTGTGTAATAAACTGGTGAAATATTTATTTATACAAGATCCCCTTATTTTTTTAAGTTTTGTAATTAAAGAAATTTATCTTAAATTATTAAAAAGGAATTTAAAAGAAAATAATCGGATGTGCCGATATGCAGGTTATCCGTAAAATTTAGAAATTAATGTAAGAACAAAACGCATAACAGCAATCTTAAAAAAAAAATAAAAAATAATTATAGATTTGCATACGATTTTCTTTTCTTGAAAAATCTTGTTTTCACTTTGGAACAAAAATTGTCTTTACTTTCAATAGACGATCTTTTAGAATTTCAAACGATTTTCTTTTCTTGAAAAATCTTATTTTCACTTTGGAATAAAATTTTTTACTTTCGACGATCTTTTAGAATTCCAAACGATTTTCTTTCTTGAAAATCTGTTTTCTTTACTTTGTCTTTACTTTCGAGACGATCTTTTAGAATTCAAACGATTTTCTTTTATTGAAAAATCTCATTTTCACTTTGGAATAAAATTTCTTTGCTTTCACCAGACGATCTTTTAGAATTCCAAACGATTTTCTTTTATTGAAAAATCTCATTTTCGCTTTGAAATAAAATTGTCTTTGCTTTCATCAGGTGATCTTTTAAAAAACAGGCCGCGAAAGAAATTTAACTACAAAAAAAAAAAGTTAATGAAAGAATTTTTTTAAATATCCAAAGTGGCCAAGGACACAAATGTCCTTTCTCCTCAGAACAATACCCATATATTTTATATGTAATAAAAAATATGTTCAAGCTAAAGTGTTTCAAAGAAATATATATATAAATGATATTTAGTAAAATAAAACATATGAATATGCTTTTATTTCAATATTCTTCTAATATTGATTTGTAGTTAAATAATAAAAGATATTATTTTTTTCTAAGATATTCTTTTCGCTTAATAATAATATAAAACTTTACATAATTATTATTAATGTAGATTATTTAAAGTTCTTTGGTATGAATTAATAAAAACTAAAACTAACTTTCAACATGATTCTTTAAAACAAATTTAGTTTTTTGTATTTAATAAGAGTTTGTTTATTATTTTTTTGTTTGCCTTTCTTGTTTTATTTGCTTGTTTATTACTTACGTTTTTCATTCAGAATAGAAATATTTTATGTTCTGAAATATACAAATATTGATACTAAAAGTATTTTTATCTAGATAAACAAAAGGAACTGTGTTAAAAATGATTGTTATGGAGGATTATTAATTAAATCACTTGATAATAGATATGTGAATTAAGAACAATATATATAGTACAAAAAATTCTACGTTTTCCTACAGGCTTTTCAATAACTAACCAGGAAGGATCAGCATTTGGCCACACACAGTTTAAGATTAAAACCCTTTAATCAGATCTTTTAGCATCTCCAATACTACAAAAATATGAAACCAGGATTAAAACTGATAAATAATCAGATTACAAGATATACAATTTCTATTTTTAATCCTTCTTGGACACACCACAAAAGATAAAAAAAAAAGATTCATCATTAAAAAAACATTTCACAAATGAATAAAAGAATGTTCCTCACATATGTAAAATAAACCCCTCCCAATTTGCAGATATGTTACATCTTCAAGAGACAAACCAGCAATTACACAAGATCAACAATTAATTTACATGATAGCATGTGGTTATTTTAAGAAAACTTCCGTCAAATTACTATGGATCAGACAGATCAGTTGCCATTATCTACATACAAATAATTGAAACTAATCTAGTAGAGATACTGATATTCTTCAAACGATGTCCACTCCTGTGACATCATCCATCTTTTCCCCCTCTTCTTTTAGAAATCGCTTGAGGAAAGTGAAATGGAAGAAAAAAAAAAGAAAGAAGAGAGAGAGTGATGGAAAACAAAAAGGGACGACCCCATTTCTTGCCCAATCTAGATCTTCCAGATAAAGGGACATATATATAGCGATGGCTGGAGGTTTAGGAGTCAGTCAATCGAATCATTTGAGCAGTTTTTCTCTCTTCCTGGGGATTTAAACGGATATTACTACCTGCTGAGCCATATGGAGAAGGTTGATCCACTGAAGACTTTAACGCCACCTATAGGTAAGAGTAGGTAAATGCGAACTGCTGCGGAATAAAAAAGAATTAGTAGTAGTTAAATTGTAGAATCTTTATTTTAATTGATGAGTTTAAATGAAGAATTATGGTTTAATGTTAGATAGTTTATTTCCTCAGTTATTAAATTAATTAACAAATTATTTCTTTTCATCTTTAATTTGTATAGTAGCCTTATAGTAAACTGGTATAGAATTTTATATTCTAGTTTTTTTCTTTTTTGATTTATTGAAAATTTTATATATTTGTATTTGAGTTTTTAGTAGAAGATACTTCTTAGACTCAAATAAATATAGCAGATATTTTTCGGAGGTAATTTTATTCACTATGATAAAGTTAAATTTAAAGTTTAAATAGTTTATTTTGTGATTATAAAGTATTAATAATTTTACGTTTAACCATTTTTTATTGGCATTTATATAATAATAATTCACATCTTAAAGAAATATCACGTTGAAGGCTTTAATTTTTTTTTTAAAACTAATTATAGAACATACAGAGGGAAAATTTATATAATCGCTTTAATTATTTTCTGTTATAAATAAATTAAATAGTTACAACATTAATTCTATTTTTTTTTCATTCAATATAAAGATTTTTTAAAAAATTTACACTTTCAGTTTTTCCCCAATGACATACAAAAGATATTCATATAAAAGCTGACATACAAAAGATCACTAGAAAGATTTAAAAATTATGGAATAAAAAATTATTTCGGGAAAAAAATACAAATAGTCTTTAGTAATAAGAATTTGTATATTATGAAATAAATAATACATATACAATTTAAAAATTCATTATGTATACTTAATTTCTTAAAATTTCGCATCTTTTCTGAATTTTCAAATTTTTAAGTAATATTTTTTAAATGATCAGTAGGTAAAAAAAAACCCTAATTCTTTCAGTTATGAGAATTCATTACTTTCAAATTTCATTAATTTCTTTTTCAATCTGTTTGCTTTAGCTATTAAAATTGAAATTTATTGGTAATATAATCCCTAAAAAGAATTATATTTCAACACTGACCAAACCAGCAAGTTTTAAACACAGTCGCTTACTATTCCACTATTGATGTTTTTTTTTATCTTTAAAACAATATATATTTTACTTTGGAATTTTTAATTTTTTTCAACTTTCTCTTAACATTGTTTTTATAAAAACAAATTATCAATTTTTATAATTTAAAAAGAATTCAATTTTGCCCTGAAAACGACTGTACGTCATCCGAATTTTAAATTGAATATACTGCAGAGAAAATAAATAAGGTCCATCTATCTATTTGTTTGCTCGGGACTGTACCTTAACTTACAACAAAATGATTATTTGTGTACTTTTACTGGAGGGCCAGAAAAAAAATATGTCCTGTCACACGGACTTTTATTATAGTGCTTCTAACTTTTTAAATTTTTATCCTTAGAACATTTAACTTCTTTAAAACTCTTTTTAAGGCTTTTTGGTCGTTTTTGTTAAGAATGTCTGGTCTTTTCCCCTTTACAATTTTGATTTGTTTTTATGTTCTTTATTTTCTACAGTAAGTGACCACATTTGTGTGGATTGAGTTATAATAAAGCCATAGGTAGCAAAATTTAAAAATTGAATTACTTTTATTTCTACAAAAGAAAGAAAATGTAAGCAAACGATATCATAAAAAAAAAAAAGCTATTTGGAATTTATTTCTAAGAACTCAAAAACGGATATACATAATAAAATTTAAATTAATAATTTAATTCTAAAATTAGATAAAATTTAAGGTGAAAATTAAAAATAGAAGTTATCTGCGCTGAAATTTTAAAACTGATTTATCTTTTATTTCTATAAAAGAAAACGGCAAAAGAAAATGTAAGCAAACGATACTATTAAAAATGATGTGTTGCCATTTGAAATTATTTTTAACTATTATTATTATTGTTAACTCAAAAACGGACACATATAATAAATAATAATGAAATAAATTTTAAAATTCATTTTCAGAAAATTTAGGATCTATAAAATTTAATAATGTAATCAAATTAGTAAAACTAATTAAAATATCGTAAAAAATTATTGAAATTTAAAAAATTGTACAACGTTTTTTTTTTTTATTAAAATTTAGTTTATTGAGTAATATTTTAATATTTATTTTAATGTGTCTTGTTTTATATTATATTTTAAACATATCAGCAGTATTTTTAAATTTATATTGATAGAAATTATTCTTCTGAGAAGCAGAAATACTTCAAGTTTACATATGTTTTACTAAGCGAAATTATTTTTAACTAAAATTTACAATACACGGAAAATAAAATATAATTACACTAAGAATAAATATTGCACTAAGAATATAAAAAATAAAAATTTATTATGCTAATCTTTTATTACAACATATAGTACCAAAAATTCTGTTTATTAAAAGTTGCAAAAGTCCAAAATTATTACAAAAGAATGAATTTTTATTTATGCATTTATAAATTAATAACATCAATTTCATTCATGTTAGAAATTTAAATTAATGAATCAATATGATTGGCCAATTTTTATTTCTACACGTGCTGCCATCTATCGAATAACTGTAAAAGAATTGTTAAAACCTTTAGTTGTTTTTTGTTTGTGAACATTGTTTTATTTATTTATAATTAATATTAAAAACTTAATTAATTATTTACATTTAATATTAACATTGTTTTTTTAAATAAATTTTTTTGACAAAATACAATTTGCATTTTAATTTTGTATAATGTTAAGCAAAACTTAACTGCATAAACAGTATCGCTCTTCATTCTTTTCTTTATAATTAATTATTTTCATGATAAATAAATTTATTCGATTTATTATTTTGTAGGATAATTAAATGGGTTCAAATGATGTTTGCTTTAAAATATTTTGCAATTACATTGTATTTACTGTTCTTTATTACTTTTATTTATTATAATAAATAAAATATGATAAATTATGAGTCTTCACTTTTTTAATTTAATTTCGTAAAAGAACTAAAAGATACTTAATGCTTTGTATTTTTAATTTAACATTTGTTAAATGTTAAATAAATCATTTTAATGGTTACTTTTTCCGCAGGAATCAATGTGCTATAAAGCTTTACTTTTAAAGTTTCAAAGTAAGCACTTTTATCGTCGGTCAAATATAAGTCGATTTCTTACTTAAAGATTTACTGAAAGTCTAAAAATTTTTTTTATAATTTTATTGAAATGAAGATTAGACCTTCATCAAATATATCTGGTTTACTAGTATAAGAGGATTAAATAGTCATGCAAAAGATATTAACCTTTTTAAAACACAATCACTAATTCTATTTTTATATATAAGATCGTAGGTTAATGATAAAATTGCTTAGATTCTGTGTTATATTTTCCTGAAAAGAAATAGAAATTGTTTTTTGTTTTTAAGTTTGGAATGTTTAATCTTTTAAGAGATATATCGCTCAATAAAAATTGATAAATGATTATAGCGGATCAATTATTTTATTTACAAATGCATATTAAGAGAAAAAAATCCTCAGCCTTTGAGTTGCAACCCCTCAGGTTAGATCTATTTTAACATATCTGCAAAACTATAAAACAGGGAATATATTTTTTCAATTGGCCATTTGCCTGATAATCGTAGCTTGTTCACATTTTTAAATGTCTGATAAACATTGGTAAAAACACAGCTTTAACTATTTGTAAATATGCAAATAATTGTTCAATTTTAATTATTTGAAGTTTTTATAAATGATATTGATTTATGAGAAATCATTAAATAGTTATGTTTTTATCATTAGCTATCTTTTCATAACAATTAATTAAGAATTATAATGATTAATTATTTATTTATTCCTCGTCAGAAATGTATCATAAAAGTATTTCTATTATGCATTGTGAGTAGATTAAAGAATTAGTAAAGTTGGTAAAACAAGAATTGGTGAGGGGATAGTAAGGTAGGTAGGTCGTTTTCAGTATTAAACTCTTGAATTTGAAATCATATTTTATGTATAAAAAATTGAATCACAATGGATAATATATTATTTTTTATCTGAATATTTTCTGAATTATTCAATTTTCAGCATTTTCTTTACAATAAATTCAGATTTATTTCATATTCTCCAAATAGATAAATCATTTTATTTATTTCTTAGAGAAAATATTGAGATTTTAGTTAACTGTTTTATTAAAGACTAATAATGTATGTTTAAGAATTTAAATATGCTTTTAAAAATCTAATTAAAATATTTTATTATTTTTAAAATTTTGATGATGTTATTATTTAAATTTAAAATAAAAACATTAAATCTTAATCGTTAATAAAAAGCGTTAAACCTTTTAAAATAAAACGTTATTCAACAGTATTTTTAATTTATGAAAATGTATTAATTTTATTATCTTTTGTTTTAAAAAAAAATTTTATTTTGTAAAATTTTTTTAATAATTTTTTAAAACTTTTACTAATATGATATTTATGTAAAACTTACTCATTCCAAAATATTCTCTATTTACAACTGATGCCATATTATTTTTTAATTCTAATAGTATCCTTTATTTTAGAGAAAAGTAAAATGTAAAAGGTTTTCTTAAATGATGATGGATTGCAAATGCCACGAAATTGATAATTTCCACAGAATACTAATATCTCATGTCGTAGTATAATAGTCAATCAGAATCGCAATCTTCTATCCACTCAATGGCTTCTAATTGGCTGCTTTTCTACGACATTAGATTTCAATATCTGATAAAAACCCACCTTGAGTGGAAAAGAATTCCATTCAATTTCAAATTACTTGGCATCCTATGATATGAGATTTCATGGCAATGGAAAGCTCTCTTAAAAACCATTATTATTTTTCGAAGAATATAATTAAGACATATAGTAAGATTAAAAACAGATGTATCTTATGTGTAATATTCAAATAGAGTAAAAACGTTTAAAATTAAAATTAGCTTTCAAAATTTAAAAATGCTATTGAAAATTCAATTACAAAAAAATATTTTACGATTTTTAAAATTTTCCAATGGAGATTGTATAATTTATAATATTATTTCTTTTAAAATATACATTACTTTTAGTTTTTAATGTAATATTGTAAATATGCATTATAATAAATTTTATAAAAATTTAATGAAATGTAATAAAATTTTAAAAAGACAAATAAAATGTGTATGTTAGTAAATTTTTCGAGATTGTTATGTTGAAATTCAAATATACTAAAATTTTTAAAGAATGAAAATTATTAATAAAATTTGACGAAATGATTTTTCTTGACTCCTAATATTTCTAAACAATATAGTAAAAATTTCAATGGTAACCAATTAGCGATTATCAAAAATTAAATAATTCCTTTAAAAAAAAAGGGAGCATCAAATAAATTTGGATTCATTAACCAAATTAATGAAACATGTTTATTAAATCTTTTGATAAATAATATTAATTATTTAGAGAAACATCTTATATTCAATATAATGGATAAAATATTTCTTTTTGTATTCTTACAGGTAGAGCTATTGTATAATGGATTTCAAGATGATCAAGTTAAGCATATTTCTAATAGGTAAGAAATAAAAAAAAAAAACCTCTGTATTATTATTTTATTTTTATATATTATTTCACAAAATATTCTTCAAAAAAAATTCACTGCAAAGTGAAACATAAAGTAAATTTCAGTACTGTATAAATTTCAGTCGTCTGTTTGATGAGAAGCCTTTACAATAATTTACAATGTTAATTTTAAATTGATAACAATTGTTTCGGATATTTATTAAGAAAGTTTCTGCAAAATATACTCTTTTCTTTAAACATTAAAAAATTTCTAAACAAAACTAGTGCAAAATTATTTTCTCTTAAATACAATAAATAAAAGCTTTAAAATTTCAAAGTTCAATTTCAAAATGTTTTGAAAAAACCGGTTTTTTATCCAAATACAATTAAGGCGAATTTGATTATTAAACTCAACTAACTTTACACTACATATATTGTAACTTGCACCGATTAATTTTGAAAATCGATGCAGAGAGAAAATTTTAATTTTCATTAACAAATAAATCAATTACTCCTTTAAAACTTTTTTCAATTCCTACTATTAGCTCACACTCTCCCTATATATATCTTGTTCAAATTTTTAATCGTTAATAAAATACTTTTTATTCATCTACTCAAGTTCAAATATATATATTTTTTAAATTTTAGTGGATGACACTTGATGTTAATACAGTTTTTTCAAATATTAATTCGTTAATTAAATTAAATGAATTAATTTTAGTTTTTTTTTAGATTTAAGTTGCATATATCTATCAATAGATGTAAAAGGAAAATTTCAACTTTATTTGTAAAGGAATTTTCTGCAATATAGTGAAAAAAAAGTAGGAATTGACTTTTAAATTCTTTTTTATATTGCTTGTTTGAATAATCACCTCTTCTACGCTATACAATAGATAGCATGATTTACTGAATGTAACCGTGATGCCATTGATGAATACATAAGTATACAAAAGTAAATAAGATTTCTTCTTACATTAGAGATTTTGACGATTGTAAGCTGTAGAGGCATTTTGATAAAAATATAAATATAATACTAGTAAAATACGAATTAAACTGAAAATACAAACACATAGGGGACTACATATTAAAATATAATTACATAGTAGAGTTTAAAGTGATATATTTCATTTTCGAACAGGAATTTTGCTTATTACTGTCGAAGGCAAAGGAAACAACTGGTCAGCACAAGGTGGAAACCAGTGGCATGTATCAGACAATCCAAATTATAATCCCCAAACCATCAATCACATCAATCAAAACGGACCAGGAAGAGTAAATACTGACAATGAAGAAACTGCACAATATGGTCAAGGGCGTGCTTGGACTCCTCCAGAAAATCATGGATGGGGACTTCAAAATATTTATGGACAGAACACCAAGGATTTGAGGATGGCTTTCAACAACAGTCATCTCCCAAGGTTGGACTGCCGGTGATTCTCAGGTGAAAGATACTGCAAACCAAATTTCTGGTGGAAATAATCAAACACCAAAAAGAATGTGGAACCCTGCTGATTCTCAGGTAAAAGATCAAGATACCTGGAATCAACAAGGAAATCAAAATAAGTGGAGTCCACAGGATTCACAAATTAAAAACAATGGAGATAATCAACAAAGTAAGAATAATTGGGGTCCTTCAGATTCTCAAGCAAAAAGATTCGAATAAATGGAACGACGGGAATAACCAGGGACCCTCAGGGAATTTCGGTCCATCTGATTCTCAAAGAAAGGATTCAGATAGCTGGAATTCCAGAGGAAGTTATCCAGGAAATTTTGGACCGAATGATGCTCAGGCTAAAGATTCTAACACGTGGAATAATGATAGAAATCAGCAACCTTCTAGACCTTTATACCAGCAGATGCTGAAGAAAAGCTCCGGGTCCATGGATTGATGGGGGAAACCAACAAAATCCAGATGGATGGAATCCTGCAGATGGTCAAGTAAAGGACAACGAAGGTTGGAATAGAGATGGGAACAGTCAAGGGATGGATCAAGATGGGGACCAGGTGAAGGTCAAATGAAATTAAATAATGACCAGAGTCAAGATGGTAATAAAGATTCTTCCAGAGGAAAATGGGACCAGGGTCAGGGTCCAAATGTTCCTGGACCAAATATAGATGGAGGTGCAGGAGGAGGTCAATGGCAACCAGATCAAGGTCCTGGGCAAGGTTTAGGTGGTGATTGGTCAACAGATCAAGGCGGAATAAATAAACCAACTGTAGATCAAGGTCCTGCAATTGACACAAGTCAAGGCCATAGAGATGAAGGCGGTTATGATTCTAACAGAGGTCAGTCAGGTGGTGTAGGAATTCTGATAATGGTTTTGGCACTGAAGGAAACCGTGATATGGGAGATACTGGAGTCATACCAGATGGCTTTCCTGAAAATAATGGAAGAGTTCCTCAAGGTAATTATAAGGGAGGTGACACAGGCAGATATCCAGGAGATGATCCGAGCCAATGGAGGTTGGAAGATTCAATTCCCGGAACACCTGGGGAAGATTATCCAAATTACAGTACACAGACTGGATTTGACTGCAAACAGCACGAAAATCCAGGATATTATGGTGACGTCGAGGCTCAATGTCAAGTAAGAATATATTTAAATAGAATTTTTATGAATTAAAACTAGCCATTGGACAATGAAAAATATATTATTCAATGCTAAGCATGTTGTTTGTAACATTATTAATTATTTGATTGAAAGTACCTTTAAATCTATTTCCACATACATAAAAATTCAATTTTTTATTTTTATAAATAGTCATACATGTATTTAAAACAAAATATTTATTTTTAAATTACTGCAAATGATTAATAATATATATATCAAATGAAATTCATTGCTTTTTTATACGCAATGAAATTCATTGCGTATAAAAAATTTCAATTTCAGGATTTGATTTTTCAACTGATCTTTTTTCCTTATACATATTTTGCAAAACAACTAACTTATTCATTAAAATTTTGAGATTTGATTAAAGTATTTTTAATTCCTTTTTAAGTAGTGAATTTTGTGTTTGTCAAAAATTGCAAAAATAATTTATTAGTTTCCTTAGTTATTTATATTTTGTTCTTATTTATGATAAAAGTTTTCTAAATGATAAAAAGGAATTTTCAAAAATACCTATTCAATAGATTTGTCTAGATTTAAATATACTACCAGTAAATTAATTTCTTTTTTTTTTTAACTTGAGAATCATTAGACTGCAATTATGCGTAAACGTGGTAAAGGTCATACTGCTGTAAAATAAATAAATAAATAATAAATAATAATTTATTACTGCCCTTAGCAAAAGTAATCTATCCTGTAATGCTTTTTCACTCTAGTTAATGAAAATTTCAGAATTAAATTAATATTAGTGACATTTTTAAAAGAGGGAATTATAAAACAACTTTTAACAATTTTTGTAATTAAAAAAAAAAAACTTATTCTGAAAAAGGTTAAAAGATTGCGCAAATGCAAATTTGAACTCATTTTATTTTTTAAAATTTTTAATATACTTTCGAAATATCGTAAAATCTGAAAAATTTTACATAAATACATAATAGCTTTCCAATTTGCTATTAAAATTGGGGTTACTTGATAATTAATATCAATTAATAATAGCTGAAAAATGCTTTGACATAAAAATAAGTTATATCCAACTAATTTTAGAAAATTAGTTATATTCCAAAGTAGTTTTTTAATAGAATTTCAACAATTAATTTTAACTTTAATTATTTAATTTAATTATAATTATTAAAATGCTATTGTTATTTTGAGCATAAAATATCATTCTTTTCTGTTATCCTAATTAAAATAATTATTAAGATATCAAATAAAAATCTTGACACTGTAGTTAATTTTACATTTATTATTAGCTGTTTTATTTCCAATAATTTGAATTCACTTTATAATTTTAGTATGTTTTATTCAACCTATTATAGTTTGAAAACGTAATATTCTATATCATTTTTGTCTGAATGCACTTAATTATTTAACTTTACATACTTTTCTAGCAATTAACATTATTTACATTTAAATTATCTCCTTAGAAAACTATATATATATATATTGAAAAACTGTTTAAAAATTAAAGATTAATCTTCTGTTGTTTTCTTTTTTTAAAAATCAAAAAATATAATTATAAATAATAACATATTTTATAAAACATGTCTAATCTTTTGCTTAACAATTCTATTCTATAATTTTCTTCATATATTACTTTAAAAAGTTGTTTTAAATTCTTGAAAGGGGTTTGGAGAATCTTAGTAAAAGATTTCTAATTAAAAATATTTAATTTAATCTAATTTAAATATAATTATAATTATAATCAAATGATTATATCTTGATTATTAAATAACTTGGCAAACTCTAATAATGGTATGAAATTTAAAATTTTATTCTTGCATTAAATCTGCTAGATAGTTAGATCAGTTAATTAGGGATAGGATTTAAAATTTAACTAGTATTAACTTCGATGTAGCTTTAAGAAATAATACTGGATTATTAATTATTTTTATTATTAATTAATTTTTATTGTAAATAACTAAAAACTGCTTAATTATGTTTAAAATAGGTATTTCACATTTGCCAAGCAGATGGACGACACAATTCTTTCTTATGCCCACTGGGAACAATATTCAACCAGCAATACTTCGTCTGTGTTTGGTGGTTCAATTATGATTGTGCTGATACAACCATGTATTATAATCTAAATGCAGATCTCTACAAAGGAGGTCATGGTGCTCAAGGCAATTTCAAAGGAACTCCACATGGGGAAGGAAGATCTAATGCAGGCCCTTCTGATTCATATACTACACCCCAATCAGTTGGATATTGAGCCATTGGTGATACTGGAGGCTCTGATTATGGAAGCGGTCCTGTAGATGGACGAGTTGATTCTATAATCCCTCCTGGTGTTGGTGTAGAAAATGCTGGACAGACTGGAATAGTAGGACCAGTTGCTCGACCTCCAGTGGACAATGGAGTACAGCCAGGAGATTATGGATCCAATGAAGGTTTCGGTCAAACAGGACAGGATTTACGTCCACCATTGGAGCAACCAATGAATGTACCACAAGGTACTTGGGATGGTCAGAAGCCCCAACAAAATGTTGGACCGAGACCTGATACTGCAGTTGTACCAGGTGGGCAAAATACTGGTTACGATCAAGGTGGTGAAAATGGCCATGACGGTGGTAAAAGAAATTTTGGAAATGAGGGAAGCAAGAGGAACTGGGGTGTCAAAGGTGGATCTACCAGTGGAAATAAAGGAGGAAGATGGAATAATGAACAAGATGTGATGGCAAACAATTGGGAAAATGATAGTAGTAAAAAGGTGGTTATGTTAAGGGACGAAAAGCAAGAAGCTGGGGAGATGGTAGTGTCTACGATAGTGATGTAGATAAACGATGGGGATCAGAATATTCGAATGATCAACAGGGTAGTTGGATGACACAAGAGGAAGTACCACCACCACCATCAACAAATCAAGATGCAAATATTAGAGCTGGAGTTAACGAAAATGAATCTCAAGACAGAAACTGGAACACAGATTCCAATGAGGAAAACCAAAGACCTTTTATAAATGGGCCTACAGAACTGGCACGAATAAGTGATTGGGAGTCAAAACAGAAGAGCCCAGAATCTTCTGAAATTGCTGAAAATTGGTCTAACAGAAAAGAGAGAATGAATTACAAGAAACTGTTGACAAAAGAACAAGCGAACAAGAAAGGAACTGGAGAACTATTGGAAATATACCAGGACGAACACACCATAGTGAGAATGAACGCGTACAAACCATTCCAAAGAACTGGTGGCGAGATAGTTTGGGGAGAAGTGTCGAAGAAAATGGGGAAAATTGGAAGGAAGACACAGAGAGCGTATCCAAAGTGTGAATAAAATACAAGATGATAAAGATACACCTCATACATACGGAAATTGGAGAAGTCTGGATAATTATTTTGATCACGATAAAGAATACAATTCAGAAAAGAATTCAGAACAACAAAACTGGACTAAATAAGTGTAAAAAAAGAACTTATGTATTTTTCTTCCTCACGAGCAAAGATGTTATTGTTAAGCAATGTTAGAACGTGTTTAAATTAACAAATCAATGAACTTGATTTCATAATATCATAGCTTAAATTTAGACAAAAGAAATTTTTATAATTATTTAAGAAATTTAAAATTTTATAATAACTATCTATTTTATTCTTATTGACCTCATTTTTATTCAAAGATTTTAAAAATTAAGACTTAAATTAAAGATTAAGAATTAAGATTTTTTTAAAATTAAAAGATTTTTGTAAAATATTCATTTAGAGGATTCGTTGAAGGAAGTAAATTATTATTTATAATTTGTTGTTGTAATTTATTTATTTTGTGTTGTAAATATATACCTCAGTATTTTATGTGTTTTAATAACTTTTATGATATCAGTTTGTCAATCGTTATATATTTTTTTCTGCGAACAAACTATATTTCACCCTTTCAAGTTTTTATATTTTTTTGTGTATATCAAGTCTTTATGATATTAATCATATAAGAAATTAGTTTTTCTGATGTAAGATCTGATTTTTTCTGATGTATATTTATTTATTTTGGAGCCTTTTAAGGAGCTGTATAAGTAGAATGTCATTTGTTACAAATTATTTTTGTTTTTGTTTAATTTTATTTGTTTATGTGATTTGTCTATCTTTTAACATTTTTTATTACATACATCTCATTGTTTGACGCATGTCTTCATGTTAATTTTGAAATACAAACATAAAGATATATAAAACACACTTTTGAAAATAAATTGTTTCATTTTCTGAAAAATAGTATATATTTAAATCATGATTGAACATTATTGCCTGAAAAATTCAATTACTTTTCATTTTTAAACAATGTCAAAATGAATTTTATAATTATCTAATTTTTAAAATTAATAAAGTCATATGAGAAAATTATTACTTGAAGTTCAATTGAATTGTAGGTTTATTCTATCTTTATGTAACACATGTTTAATAAGATCCTACGGTAAATATTCTGTGTTCGCACAATTATTTAACTAAAATTTTTAATTGATAATATACTTAAATTTATTGCAGAAATTTCGCACATTATCATTTACAAATTTGTATCTTTTAAGAACTGTAATTATTATTCCATTTATATTTATAATATTTATTTTCACATTTATTGTAATGCAAATTGAATGCAGGGTTAAAAGTAAAAATAATAAATAATTAGATAATTTAAATTTTAATAAATGATATTTTAATTTTAGTATGAAAACTTGCTGCATTCTAATTTCAAATGCTGATTTTTTTTCATTTTGACATACTGCCATTTTATAAATTGGACATTTAATTTGTTTGCCCTCAGATATTCTTTTTGGACCTCTTTGAAGGCAGTTAAACTTCATTTTCTTCTGCAAGTTTAAGAGGTGCATTTATTTTATCCCGCCAACCATTTCTGCATTATAGAATCATTTCTTTTGAATCAGTAGTTTCAAAAGAAATTTTGCTAATTTCCTTGAAATTATAATTTAAACTACTTAATTTTTAAATTTAGAAATTTTTTGCTAAATTTGTCAGTAACAACAAAAGGGTAACTAAGTTGAAAGGTGTCTCGATAAATGTTTAAAGTGTTTAACAGTAAACACTGTGTGGCACTGAAAAAGACTTCGAATATAAGTTTACTAAGTTTACATACAAAATTAAAAAATATTTATTAAATTGCAGACTATTTAATGATTCTTTATGCTTTTGTTATGATGTATATTTGGTAGATAAAGTAATAATTTATCTAAACACTGCATTTCTAAAAGACTTAATGTGTTTTTAAGACAGTAAAGGAAGAAAAATTGTAATAATTTGTATCCAAGTTGTCTATTATTGCAATCTTACGTCGGATATTTGTAATATGAAAACACTTTTTTTTTCATTATCGCAATGTATTATTTTCCTATTTACACGTCTTAAAATCTAATGCCCGTATTTATTGAAAATGAATGAGAAATACTTAGAAATAACTGACCATGCTTGTAGCTAATTGCTTATACCATGCTGACCATGCTTATAACAAGCTTATACTAATTGATAAGCTCATAAATTTTGACAAATTTAAAAATCATCTTGTGGTTTATCAATCCTTCATTATAATTGTTCATAAATTCTCAGGATCGTAATAAAAAAAGAAAGAAATCGAACATTTTATGTAACGTTAAACAGTAACAGTTACAGTTATGGAAAGAAAGTATGACAAAATATTTTGATACGAATGTATTAAAATTACATGCATAAAGATCTTGATAGTTAAATGTTAATAACTTTTTTGAAAAATTAAATATTTCCCATTATTCGTATATACCTTTAAAACTAAATAGATAAGCTCATAAATTTGACAAATTTAAATATCACGTACGTAATCTTATTGATCCATCATTATAATTGCCGATAAATTGTCAGGGGGTAGTAAACAAAGAAACAAATGCAACACTTTTATATTACGTTAAATTTCTTACAGTTAAGGTAAAAAAAAAATATATATATAATTATTTTTACACGAATGTATTAAAATTGTATGCATAATGATCTTGATATTTAAATATTATTCATTATTCTGACCCATTAAATCTTTCCTATTATTCGTATACACCGTTTAAACTAATTGGATAAGCTCATCAATTTTGACAAATATTAAATCTCATCACTATGGCAACGGTTTGAAAGTATACAAAGAAGGATTTAATTTAGGAAACTGATTAGAATGTATCATTTATGTCATGCGTTGGAAAATACCAATTGTTATTGTTACCAATTCTATTCTCAATATCAATTGTTATTGATTAAATATCAAGTCAGGCACTATTTCAACTTCAGAATAAATAAATAAACATTTTAATATTTATTCAATTAAATGTATAATTTGATCAAAATTATAATAAAAATCGTCAGCTGATTTTGTAATAAAATCAAGTAGCTAGGACGGAAAAATATTACAAATAAAATGTCATCACTATAATATCGTTACTACAACAAACCAACTTAACATTATATATATTACATATATCATCACGTTATTAAACGATAGATTTTTATTGTTAAATATGATTTAATGTGTTTATTGTATGAATACATGCAGATTTAAAATAAATTATTTAAATGTGAAAAAAATTATAAATTCTCTACACACTATTTGTTTTATTTTATTTAAAAAATACATGTAAGATACAATTATACATTTTTGTAAAGAGGAAAATGAAATTAAAATGAAAAAAAATTCTTTCTTTTACAATAGATTAAGTGATATAAAAACAAAGGAAAAATTTAAAAATTGGTATTTTATTTTTTTTTTTAAAGTTGCAGGTATCGTTGTTGGTATCGGCAGTTGTGTTGGAAATAATTAGAAAATCACCCAACATTGAAGAACATGTCTTAATCTGAAGATGAACTTTATTGTGTACATTTATATGTATTTATTTATTGAAAACATTTTCATTTTTGAAATAAAGTTATTTTCTTTACTTATTACTGACTTTATTTTAATTACTTGTGAAATCAAACTCGATTTTATTTTAATTTCTCAGAATAAATGTGATATATTTCTAAATTTAAAATTATTGAGATATGATAGAAAAAAAGTTTTATAAAAAATAATGAACAAGTTAGAATGACTGTAAAATCTGAATATAAAATTTGCATCGTATGTAAAAAATAAGAAATAAATCAAACTGAAATGAAATTAGAATGATCACCCGTTTTCAAATCAAAATAAAAAGCGTTGTAATTTTAATTTTAGCTTAATTTCTCAGAATAAATGTGAAATTGATATTTTTAAATTAAAAATTATCGAAATATGAGTGTTGTAATAAAATTAAATAAAAAATAATGAATAAATTAGAATAATTATAAATCTGAATAAAATTTGTATTGCATATAAAAAAACTAAAAAATAACAAAATAAACAAAATAAATCACGCTGGAATGAAATTAGAATTATAACCTGTTTTCAAATTACGATAAAAAGATTTATATTAAATTCAAATGTTTCATAATCTGGCAACAATTGTTTAGAGTGATTCTATAATAAATTAAGATGTTTTTTTAAATATTTATCATATAAAACATTTAAATGAGAAATATGTCACTTCAAAAAAACAAG
This sequence comes from Caerostris extrusa, assembly GCA_021605095.1. NCBI lineage: Eukaryota > Metazoa > Arthropoda > Arachnida > Araneae > Araneidae > Caerostris > Caerostris extrusa. Next base: position 49,309 of record BPLR01013664.1, on the reverse strand, counting down.
TTTACAGGAAAATGGTAATTTTTTGGAAATAAGGTAGTCGCAAAAAAAAGTATATAATTATTAAAATAAATGCTGATTTTACCTTATATGTTAACTCTAAAACGTTTCGAAAAACTGGGCATAAAGTGGTTCTTCTGAAAGAAAAGCATACAAAAATATTTCGAAAACTAAGCATAAAGTGGTTATTCTGAAAGAAAAGTATGCAAAATTCTCTGAAATGTTTAGAAAAAACTGGGCATAAAGTGGTTCTTCTGAAAGAAAAGCATACAAAATATTTCGAAAAACTAAGCATAAAGTGGTTCATCTGAAAGAAAAGCATACAAAAATATTTCGAAAAAACTAAGCATAAAGTGGTTATTCTCGAAAGAAAAGTATGCAAAATTCTCTGAAATGTTTAGAAAAACTGGGCATAAAGTGGTTCTTCTGAAAGAAAAGCATACAAAAATATTTCGAAAAACTAAGCATAAAGTAGTTATTCTGAAAGAAAAGTATGCAAAAATTCTCTGAAATGTTTCGAAAAACTGGGCATAAAGAAAGAAAAACATACAAAATATTTCGAAAAAACTGCGCATAAAGTGGTTATTCTGAAAAAAAGCATACAAAAATATTTCGAAAAAACTAAGCATAAAGTGGTTATTCTGAAAGAAAAGTATGCAAAAATTCTCTGAAATGTTTCGAAAAAACTGGGCATAAAGTGATTCTTCTGAAAGAAAAGCATACAAAAATATTTCTGAAAACTAAACATAAAGTGATTATTCTGAAAGAAAGTATGAAAAAATTCTCAGAAATGTTTCGAAAAAACTGAGCATAAAGTGTAGAAATGCACTCTAAGTTTAAAAATCACTGTATGAAATATTTTATTTATCATTATAAATAAAAATAAATTTAAATTATCTGAACATTTTTGTAGTTCACTAAATTGAATTTCGCGTCCGATTTAAATATTATCTAATTGTAAAAATTAAAATCTAAACACAAAATTATCATGTGTAAGCATCCTCCTTTCACACAAATAAATAATGAAATGCATGGTTATATACATTTTGATAATGTACAAATTGAAAAATTATTCAAAATATAGCAATAGCATTTGGACTTGTAATCGTTTCTTAAATCATAAAGCAAACATCACTCACTATATCCAACTAGGTTCAATAATATAGGAATGTACAAACTTTCAATAATAATATAAAAATTCTGTAAAATAATTTGAAAAAAAACTGGGCATAAAGTGATTATTCTGAACAAAAAGTATACAAAAATTCTCTACAAAATTCTTAGAAAAATTGAAACAGAATTTTTAAAAGGAAATTAAAAATTAAAAGACTTAAAAATTCGACACAGTTAGGAACCAGTTGCAGAAACCCAAAACGAAATTAAGTGAAAAAAATTTAGAAAAATTATTAATGAGATGCGATTAATTAATTATTAATGGGGAGAAAAAAATAATTTAAGTGGCTAAAACAATACAATTTAAATGGATTCAGGTAGGGGATAAAACTGATATGAGAAATGATTGCTGAGCATGTGAAAGATTGCATATGGCAAGACGCTGCTTTCAATAACGATATCCAAAATCAATAGTCACAGAAATATTCCAGCAATTAATAATCATATTTGAATCTAAATCATATCTGAAACAAATGAATTGAATTACTATCTTCACTGACTCAAGGTCTCTTTCTTATGAAGAAACAGTCGCTGTTACAAATGTAAAAGTTTGGATAAAGTTTGTTTTATTATACCTGAAAACATTTTTTTAAATAAAAACACTAATTAAACAGAATAATCAGGTACAATATTATATCCTTTATTTTTGTGATTAATGCTATAATATTATACTCATAAAAATAGAGAATAGAACTACGAACTCACGCTATTAATTTACTAACTATTTAGTCACGCTCAATATTATTATAAATTTTAAATGAACAAATAAATTTACAGACGCATGTGCTGGAGGTTCAGTTAGAGTTTGTAGCAGAGGTGTCAGAGCTGTTTTTGCTACTACTAAACTATCCAGTTTCAGTTCATGTGGTCTATACCATTTAAGTTTCAAACTCCAAGTTACATGCAAAATTAATTTCTGTAGCAAGTCCTCCGATTTGGAGGAATCATATAAGTACATATAAATAATCGATGGACAATAGAAAAGACCATTCCTTTTATAATTATTATCTTTAGATTAATCACGTGGAATATTTTACGAGCTTACTATAAGAATATCACGAATAAGCTTATCTTCATTCGTTTCCATATAGGACTTAAAATCGAAACATTTTTCTTTTGAGGAGGTAAGATTTCTTCTATTACCATGTTAGACATATTAGAATAATCTCAACGCATTGTAATAACTTACAGAATAAATCTATCTGAATCTACAATAAATATATCTACTTCCACTACATCGATTAGGCTAGTTATATAATTTTCCACGTAACAAGATTTTGCTAAAATTTCTGTAGTTTTACATAAATCTTCAACAATTCTACTTATGACATTGTAATAAGAAGGAACTAGAAGTATTGCCAAAAACGAAGATGTTGGTATATCTTAATATCGTTGCACATCGTTGCACAGAAATCTTAAAAATCTTTAAAATATACTGTTTTGTAAAAGGCTGTATATGCGACATAATGCCAAAATGGGACTTATAAAATCGATTTCTGTAAGGCTAGATTCCATTGCTAAATATGTAGGTAAGCTTGTAAAAAAAGGAGATAAAAATTGGAGATATTTAAGTGGCGCTTTCTTCTTTTTACCACTAATTTGTGCTTTTCTCCTCTGGTGCAACTTAAATTACATTGAAGGACAATCAAAGTTTTTAAACATATGTAAAATCCTCAATTATTTCTGATATTATTAATTTTCCTTTTTGGAGACTTCTTTTCAGCCAATTTACGATTATTAGTTAAAAGTGAGTTATCTAACACACGTGGCAATATTACCTGATATCCTTCTGAATCAAAACGAAGAGTGTGATTAAAATATTATCTCGGATCTTCTTCTAATTCCCTTTTTTAAATTTTTTAAAATTAAAAAAAAAAATTCTGTAGAGGTTCCAAAATTCTTAATACATCCAATTTCCAAAGATCATAAAGGGAATTTTAAATTCTTTCAACCAAGGGCTAGATGGGATTTGCTTAATTTCAAACCAGAATTGGGATTAACTAAACGCTTCAAATTTACCTTTCTATTCATCCTCTGGCATAATTTAACAAGATGATTTTTATGTATCATTTTTTAGTATCTTTCCCACCAAAAAGATGTTCATTTGATATTTTAAAGTCAATAATTCAGCAACAACGTTACTTACATAGCTCTTCAGCCTGCTTGCATTATGAATTGCACATGATAATAGGTGTTTATAATAACATTACATAATTTTACAACCAAAATTAGGAAGCAACACATCTGAGAATAGTGTACATTTACTTAATATACCATTTTTTTTTCTGTCGTTCTTTCACTTTGATTAAGAGGTTATCTTTTTTTAAGGGTAAATGAAGACATCAAACAACAAAGGACCATTTTTGAAATTAAGCACGGATATTTAGATTTACACTGGTTTGATTTATGACCTTTCTTGATGCAAACACCATCTGAATTTTTCTATTTAATAATGTTTTTCCTAAATCATGGTTTGAAATTCATTATACATCTCTGAAGCGTGTGATTAAGTATTGTACAAAAGATTTACAAATAAAATTACTTAACATTTTGAAATTTCTCAACATTAGCATAATTATTATTAATAGTTAATAATTCTGATAGAATAGAACTAATATTTGTAATTTATTATAAATGTTTCTTATTTACTTTATCGAACACAAAAACGACTCTTACTAGTTTAAATCTTCGATCACTTTGAAATTCAGTTAAAAAAAATTCTCTTAAAGGATCTAAGTCACTTGGAGTAAAACTGATTCAAAGAGAGGAAAAAAAAAAAAAAAAAGTCTGCGTATTTATTTTTGAATCAATTCTAATGAATTTGTAACTTATCATATTATGAAGCCAATACCATTTTCTTGTCATTAAAACTAACTATAGTAGATCTCGTATGTAAACTTGTAATACACATTCTTTTCTAAAGCATCGCTGAAGATAATATAATATTTTTGTATGATTAACTGAATTAGCAAGTAAATTCTAGATAATTTTCATTGATCTCGTATTTGGTTCCATTAATTGTATTAAATATTGGAAATCTTTCGCAGACATCGATTTTTGGGTCTAGATGAATCTTCATAAAACTTTGATGAGAAATTAGCCATTCTAGTCGATCATCATTGAATTTTCGTAATTCTATTTTTAGTAACTTTTGCTGTAATGTTCGGACTTCTTTGCTCTCAATGAAACTTTTGAAACTTAGACATTGCATGGTGAATAGCTCTTCAAATAGAATTATATGTAAGAATTCTGTACTTGATAGAATTCTATCTAAGAATTCTATATGAAGAGCAGAATTTTTCTTGTTTTTGTTTTAAATGTTGTAATTCTAATTCTAATTTCGTTTTAAATGCTAAAATTCTAATATTCCTCAGTGGCATTGAAAAATTCTATATTATTAATATAAAATGTGCTACTTTAAAGAGTTTCAATGCGGTATATTGATTGTATGAAACTATTTCTATCAGAAACTCGATTTTGTATTATTATGTTTAGATCCATCATATCCATCCATTTGACAACAGGAAACGGAACTGAAGTTTAAAATTTATAACTTACTGACTATTTAATTAAAATGGCGATTCTCATACTGGACAGAAATGGAAAGGAAGGATGATTGCTCATTACACAAAAACAAACATTTATTTTCGAATATAAGTTAATAATAAAGGTAAAAAAAGAATATTCATAGAAAATTAAGTTATTCTCATAAAATCTGTTAAAATCTATGTTAATAAAATCTTTTCATAAAATTATATCTATTTTTGTTAATTTAATACCTAAAGATTTACATATAGAGACAATATGTAATGGAATTGATTTTTGTTCTGCTTTTTGAAAAGTAATATTGATTTGGACTTCTATATTATACTAAACAAATCTTATTTTTTATATTGATTTTAAATTTAAATAAAGATTAATTTTGTGCTTCGTATTTTTTTCCAGCATACAAAACACCTGATTTAATGACATACACCAATGGAATGGCTTACATATTGTAGATATATGTTGCTTTATATGTTGTAGATTCTGCATTATTCTGGATGCTGTTTTATTCAAAAAGCGAATCAACGAATGTGCTTAGTATTGATTGATTAGTATATTTCAAACAGCAATATTTCATAGCATATAATAATATTTTATCTTTCTGCTTTAGTTACATTCACATCGTATTTAATTCGTCAAACAGAATTCTACTAATTTTTTGATGAACGACATACGTTATATTCTCTGTCAGTGTGAACAACAAAGAATCGTAAATTTAAAACATGACTTAATAAAACATAATTTAATTAAATACAGAAATATTGTAACTTTACAAAATATAGATTCATTGTAGAGGACATATTTAAACATTAATATTTCTTGCCTATTCTATCTTATAATATTTTCCTTATTATATTTCCGTATATATTTAACCTATGCATAAAAAATAAATTGAAGAATAAAAAGTACAACATACGAATTAAAAATGAATCACACTTTATTTAAAAATTAAATTTGCAACAATATTTTAAATACTCTGTTCAACAAAAATAATCAACTCCTTTCTTCTTAATAGATATAAATCTTCAAATACTTTTTCAGCTTAATATTTAACAATTCTATAACTGAATGCATTTCTGAAGGGGTATTGTTACAAGAAATTAATGACGAATTGATTTGAGATCTTAAGGCTTTTAGAAGGAAGTGATCGAAATCAAACAATAATTCTGAGATGGACAAAGATCACTTCCTCATAATAGAACTTTAAATCACAGAAAAAACAAGGGATATGCATATTGAAACAATATGCACATTAGAAATGTCACCATAAACATAACTCGAATTACTTAAAGGATTTTATTTAAAACTGTATGGTCTTTTGGCAATTTCAATAAAGGTTAACATACCTGAGAATCAGCTTTAAGATAACTGTAACCTCAACTTATTGTCCTACTGCAAGATTTCATCGTAAAGCTGTTAACAATGAATTTAATCTTTATGCTGTGTATAAAATGACTTCTGTTTAATTTATTATTGATGCACAATTGAAAACTCATCGTTAAAATTATTTATTGTTAGTAGTAATTTATATGCTTATGATCAAATGAGATTATATTTATATAATGCTACCACAAAATAAATATAACTTGATAAGAAAAAATATGTATAACAATTGTTAAATCAGAAACTGATAAAATTTTTAGCATATTATAAATACATAATATTATATTTGCGCAATCATAATTGTAAAAGTATAATTGTAATGCTTTAAAATTTCACCACAAAATAAATATAACTTTATGAGAAAAAAAAATATGAATAACAATTATTAAATCATAACCTGATAAAATTGTTGATAAAATATTTGTTACAAATTTAAACACATAATCTTATATTTGTTCAATAATAATTGTAAAAGTTTTTTTTTTCTTTCTAATGCAGCTGGCAAATAGACCGTGATCTTTTATGTCATAAGGGCGACACCGAATGTTGCTCACATCTTCATGTTTTTACCCAGGGGCGCATGTAACATGAAGATAAGCCACGGACGCGGAGTAACAATGGCCCTGTAACGCTTTACGACCTATTAGGCGGGACCTACGGTTTCAAGTGGATTCCGAACTGCACGCAAACACCCATGGCCAGAGCGCTAGCCACTCAGCCATCAGGCCCACATTGTAAAAATATAAATCTAATATTTTAAAATTTCATGAAAAACAGAAAAGTAAATAAATATATATATATATTAAATAAAAAAACATTAAATTAGTAGAATTTGAATTCTGAATTTGATTTTTGAGAAAAATAATTTTTTTAATATGTTGTTGTTTCTTATCCCACTTGATTACAGCAACATCTAGACCAAGTCCAAGAACCCTTGGGGTCACATGAAAGGGGAGGACAGCTTCTGTGGTGATGGAGCATCCCTAGGTAGAAGTCGAACTTGGCTTCGAGTCGCTAAAGAAGGAAAACAGTGCCTTCCGGGAGGCCTTTTAGAGGGAAACTACCCCGAATTTGCGTGTCGTATGGGAGAAAACCTGACAACTCCCACCAGGTACTCCGAATCACGAAGCAAGATGCTGAACATCCCACACGTCATCAAAGCCTCCTCTTTGAAACAGTATCTACAACAAAGCTACCAGCGGATTGATCATCAGCCCTAATGCTCCCATGTTGCCACTGAGCCACGAGTTGACAATTTTTTAATATCGAAATAGTTTATTCAAACCGAATTATTAGTTAAATTTCTTTTAATTTAAACGTCTTTTTGTTCAGAAAGTAAAATTCATTTCAATAAAAAACTTTAAACGACAATATTACAGTTTTTATGTAATAATGGATGCTTTAAATCTCAGAAAAATTGAATATTAAATAATGAATTATACCAGATTTTTTTTTAATATGTAGTTGAGGTACAAGTAGCGAAATTTTCAGCTTATAATTAATTTGTTAAAAATCATAATTTTCTTTATTGCAAATTACAAACTGCTGCGTACGGTCTGTTGAGTTTTCCTGAAAATTTTAGTAATATTAATTAACAAAATATCTGTAAAAGAATATTTTTTTTTAAAAATAATGAAAAGAGTATTAATTTGAAAAAGAAATATACAAATTTTTAATCGTGTAAAACAGGGGTGGACAACCCAAATAATCTTGAGGGCCACTTTGGAATTGCATCATAACTCCGGGGGCAGCATATAAAATTATTTATCCCCATACCAATTTTGACAAACTATAGAAATTTTTTTGGAGTGAAAAATTGAAACATTATTTTGTGTTTACATTATTTTTACATAGATAATATAATAATAATGATACTAAACGCACATTGTAAAGAAATATATAACACTAAAAAGGAAATATAAATATAAACGAAATTTAAAAATTGAAAACATTAAAAATATTTATTTTACTTGTAGAATATTTGTTTCTCCACACCTAGATTTTGCAACAAGATCGCAATTTGGGTATTTGAACATCGTAATGGGTGATGCAGGATAGTGTCCGTTATGTTTGAGCGTGTTTTGTGTTTGGTCAATTTCATTTCAGTAAAAGCGATTCGCAGGTGTAAGTTGAACCAAACGCGCTAACAACTTCAATTAAGAGTCTGGTTTGCTATGCTATCAACAGTCAACTGTGTGTATATAGGAATGATCATTGATGTCATTTAAAGCGAAACATAGAACTGTTATACTATGTGTTCTAAAATGCGCGCATCATGAGTTCAAAGAATATAATTTAATTATTCTGCGAACTCAAAACTGTAAACTCATCAATAAAACCGGCAATATCTGTCCTATATTCGCAAGAATATTATTTTAAAATCGAAGTTAATTTTCTCATAATTTCGACAATTAAATTTTGAATATATGGATAAACACATAATGCATTTAATGTATTGGTTCTCACTACTTTGGCCATTGTAAAATAAATATATTTTTGTAAAAGTGTGATAAATCTCACAAGAAAATAGTCAAGGCCAGCCGCGGGTTGCCCATGCCTGATCTACAACTATATTTACAATATGCTAACATAAAATTTAACATCCTTAGTTATTTAGATTATATAAAACGTTTATTGCCATTTCCGTTTTGTACACCTGCGCCAGCAGCCAACTCTTGTCAAGCTTGCTTTGCTCTTTTCTCAAGTTCAAAGTTCACAGTTTGAAGTTCACTCGCACCAGGAAATTCTCCTTCAGAACATAACAGTCATGTAACACCACCAGCTTATTGATTAGCTGTCAAACAAATCCTACATAAATAAACGCTTTTTTTTTGTATTCAAACGATGATTTAAATTAGGATATTAGTTTATGCATACAAATCTCACTTGCAATCAAATAATTTCTTATTAAATAGAAATATTTTATTAATTGAGGGTGCATAAAATCAAGAGATAAAAGTGCAAAACGATTTAATGATTGTTCCTAATAAAGTAAATAGTTAATTAGATTCATATTAAAAGATAAAACTAATAACCTTTTTCTCTTACAAATTATATTAAATAATTTATTCATGCTAAATTTTTTTTTTTTGTTTTTGTTTTTCTAACACGAAACCTGCTTAAACTAACAAAAATAGCATTCAATAAAAAAGCAAATCGTAAAATATTTGTGATCTATAATTTTTTTTATACTTTATATTTTTTCAAGCATCAGTAGATTTGAACATTGAACTTTCGAATAGTATTTGAAATTTTGTTAAACTTTGATGATTGAATGAAGGAAATTTGAACTTTCAACGTTCAACAACTAATAAGCTTTCCCCACTACAAAATGTATTACAATTTATTCATATTAAATTAAATTTATTTGTGTCTTTTTTAAAACAAAACATGTTTAAACTAACAAAAATGGCATTCAGTAAAAAAGCGAAATACAAAATATTTATGTTCCTTAATTTTCTTTATACTTTTATACTTTTTTTCACGCATCAGTAAATTAACTAGTTGAATTTGAATTTTGAAATGAATGTTTTGATCATTGAATTTTTGAATAGTTTTTGAAATTTTGTTAAATTTGAACTTTGAAGATTGAATGAAGGAAACTTCAACTTTCAACGTTCAACAACTAATAAGCTTTCCCTACTACAAATTGTGTTAAAATTTATTCATATTAAATTAAGATTATTTGTGTTTTTCTAACACAAAGCATGTTTGAACTAACAAAAATGGCATTCAATAAAAAAAAAAAAAAACGTAATATTTATGTTCCTTAATTTTTCTATGCTTTATACTTTTTCATGCATCAATAGATTAACTGTTTGAATTTGAATTTTGAAATGAATGTTTCGAACATTGAAGTTTTGAATATTTTTAAACTTTTAAATGGGATATTAAATTTGACCTTGAAATTGTTAAAATTAATTAAAAATCTCATTACATTTCTTAAATTTAATTAAAAATTTATTAAATTTGTTAAATTTGACCTTGAAATTATTAAAATTAACTAAAAATTTATGAAATTTGTTAAATTTGACTTTGAAATTGTTAAATTTAATTTAAAAAAGTATTAAATTTGTTAAATTTGGTCTTCGAAGATTCATTGACGGAACTTTCAATTCTTTATTGACACTGCATTGTATTTTTTAAAAAAGATCCTTCTTTTTATCTTCATTGGTGAAACTCGTGTATGCATCTTATAGTTGTCGAGAGGAAGATTTTGCAGCATTGGAATGTCTTAGAGAGAAAAATTTAAAAATTTTGTCTACAAAAATGTGTCCAATTTAAAAAAATGTGTCAAACAATAAAAAATGTACAATTAATAACATACCACAAATTTTTTTTTTTTTTTTTTACCAAGTTGTGTAAATTAACTGAATTACTTTTAAATGAACTTATAAATAATATTACAATAAAAGCTTTTAATTAAAAAAATTTCCTTTTTAACTGTTTTCAAAGAACTTATCTAAAGTACAACAAATAATTTTGATATCTACAACAATTTATTTAAATAAAAGAAATTTTATGTGTAATGAGAAATTAGAAAAGAAGTACTATTATTAATAATTTGTATGGGAAATTATAAATGAAGTAATTGCTCAAACTAATTATTAAACAATTAAGATTATTCAATAAATTATACAACATCAGATAATTTTTAAAAATTTTACCAAGTTGTGTGCGTAACTGCTTAATTACTTTTAAAAAAAGAACTTATCTAAAGTACAACAAATAATTTTTAATTATAAACCTTTTTGTTTTCAATTGCCAACAACAATTTATTTATATAAAATAATTTTATGTGTAATTGTATTATTATTAATAATTGATGAGAAATTAGAAAAGAAGTAATTGCTCAATCTAATTATTAAAAAATTAAGATTATTCAATATGCAACATCATACAACGTCATCATCAGATCAACATCAACAACAACAATTATACAACATCAAATTTTTTTAAACTTTTACCAAGGGTGTCAGCAATTGCTTAATTACTTTTCAATGAACTTATCTAATATTACAACAAAGAATTTTAATCAGAAAACTTTTTATTTATAATTACCTACATCAATTTATTTACATAAATGTAATTTTATATGTAATTGCATTATTATTAATAATTTATGAGAAATTAGGAATGAAGTAATTACTCAAACTAATTATTAAAAATTAAGGTTATTCAATAAATTACACGACATTCATTAAAATCACAAACCTTAAAAGCATAACCAAAACAATCGAGATTTGCATTATGGTTAAAGAAACAAATCAGAAATAATTTTTCATTATTTAAATCTTTCATAATGTGCTTCAATCCGGAAGTAGAACAATAAAACTAAAAGATAACTATTATTCTGTCCTGACGATTCAGAAGTTCAACTTATTGCATTACATAATTAACCAGAACATTTTAAAAAGCATTTTCGCACGATTTTAATAATAAATTATTTCCAACCGTTACAGCACCTTTCTGTTATTAACAATACTACTTTCAGTGAAACATATACTAATCCATCCATTTCCAGAAAGACACTTTGTTTAAAGAACGACCACCCCTCTATTGTCCACCCCCAATTCTTTGCATAATGTATTCCAAAGAGGGTTTAGGATAATTAGAACTCTTGTTCTAATTCGAAGCAATTAACATAGAGCAAACATTCGTCCCACATAGTCAAAACCTTGTAAAAAGAGAACGCGTCTTTTTGTGTTCGAAAAAAAGAATAAAACAAATCGCGTGTTTTCAGACGATTCTTTTAGGCCGACATCCGGTCAAGAGCCACCCTTTTGTTGGGGCACCCTCCGAAGAAAAAGGAAGGTCGAATCCTTTTGATAAAAATTAAAGTAAAATGGGATTTGAAAGGCTTTATTCTCTTTGATCGTTTGGTGATGTTCTTCTCAGAGTGCGTCAAGAAGAATATCGTTTGCAACACCCCACAAAAGGTTCGCCAGTGACCCCGATGTGAGAAAAGTAACTTTTTTAATGACTCAGTCATATCGAAGTCTCAAGAATGTAATTGGAACAGAGTGATGAGTATAAAAGTGAAATTGATCTGTTTGTGGTATTAGTTCTGGTTGTGCTAATAAGTGAAAGTGTGAGAAGAATTCAACAGGAGTTTATAAGAAGTAAGTATGAACACTTTCTGGTATGAATTTATCGAATTTAGCAAAAGAAATAAATTTATTGTTCATTGTAATTAATTTAAAATAATTATTGATAATCCACTAATTAATTATTGATTTATTTAATGATTGGAAATAAAATCTAACGTACGAAATACGCAGTGTTACACGTGTATCAAGTTTTTACACAGAAAGTAAAACATTCTTAAGTCCATAATTTATTAAATGTCAAGACTAATTTAAATTTTAAATCAGAATTTTACAGTAATTAAAAAAATTTCAGTTAATGAAAATTTAAAAAATAATTTAAAAACTATCTTAGTCGATGTAAAGTGAAAAAAAGTGTTTGCTAACCTAAACAGCAAATAAAAAAGATTGTAAATAATTCTGAATTTACTTAAATTCTTAGTAAAAATGTTTTTTAATTTTATTTTTGTTTTCGAAAAATGACTCCATTTAAATTATTGTTTAAATTGTATCATATTATCCTTTTGAAAAATTCCTAAAAGTATTTATAGTTAAATAAATTTTTATTTTAATTGTCTTATAAAAATAATAATTTTGTGCTAGATAATAATAAAAATGATAATTAATATAAAAATCTACTAAAGAGATTCAATATTAATTCTAACTATTATTGTATATTAACAAACTAACTATTATTAATTAATACTAAAAAAAGTAAATAATACTAACTATTATTAAAAAATTACTAAAAAGATTTAATATTAATTTTAACTATTATTGTATAGTTCTAACTATTATAAATAAAATACTAAAAATGGATTACTAAAAATGATTCAATATTAATTCTAAATATTATTGTAAATAATTCTAGCTATTATAAATAAATTTCTGAAAAAGATTCAATATTAATTCTAACAATTTTTTATATTAATAAACTGTTATTAATTAATACTAAAAAAGTAAATAATTCTAACTATTATTAATAAATTACTAAAAATATTCAATATTAATTTTAACTATTATTGTAACTAGTTCTAACTATTATGAATAAATTACTAAAAAGGGATTCGATATTAATTCTAAATATTTTTGTAAATAAATCTAATTATTATTAATAAATTACTAAAAAGGATTTAAAATTAATTCTAACTATTATTGTAAATAATTCTTTCTATTATTAATAAATTACTAAAAAGGATTCAATATTAATTCTAACTATTATTGTAAATAATTCTAACTATTATAAATAAATTGCTAAAAAAGATTCAATATTAATTCTGACTATTATTAATAAATCACTAAAAAAGATTCAATATTCATTCTAACTATTATTTATAAATTGCATTTATGTGAATGTAATAATTTCTCAAAATCATATCATATTTATTTGAATTTTTAAATTCGTTATCTTTCTAGGATAACTGATATCTTAATCTATAAATATAAAACATATTGCTTAATCGTGTATGCTAATTTACAATAAATTACATAATATATATTCTTCTAATAATGCAATTTTAATTTTTAACATTTCTGAAACTATTTTCTCAATTGCATCTAAAAATGGTTATATTTAAAGTATTTTAAATTTATTTATCGTTTTGGTATTCTCTTTTATTAATGCTATTTTAATTTTAAAAATATATAATTATCCAACTACTTTATTTGAAATAAATTATAATTTTAATTGAAAATGTCTGGAACTGCCAGAACAATAATTCATGGGGAAAAAAAAATGAAGAACAACTGATTTATGAAGAATAACATTCACATAATGTATGAAACTGGAATAAACTCGGAAATGCAAGGAAAATGATAAATAAATATTTACATGTTATAATGTAATGAAGACAGTAACTTTTGTGGGTGGGCTTTCATAAAATAAACTTTTCAATAACTTTTTTATGTAAAATAATCTGTCTGTGTAACTTGTGCATCAGTTCCCATATAGAATACAGAAGGAGTTATATATAGTTAAGGAAGTCTAAATAAGGAATAAGGAATAAGAAATAAGGAATTTACTATTGGATATATATTCGAGCACTCGAAAGTACAAAAATCTTCCACGCAAATGATCACATAACTAAACTTTTCCAAAAAAATTGCTCTAGCTCTGCTTCTCACTACCAAATGGATCTGTATACTGCGACTAACCAGGGATAATTGACGTTTTTACGTGATTTCACCGCTCCCCAGAAGAAGGCGCTGTACTATTCTTGCGTAATATGGCAACTCCGCAGCAATGACATGTCCTTCATTCTTGCCTGAAAGTACCATCTAAAATTATGAACAAAACGCAATCCACTCCCTGCGCCATAGATACCTCACCCACCAACTAGTTCCGAAACGAAAATTTGTGCCTATTTCAAAACTGTAATGTGTTGGCATGATCAGCAAGCTAGATTTTGGTCCATGAAACTTAATGGAAGAGGCAGTGGGCCTTTTAGGATAAAAGGTTTGGAGACCCCTAGGTATAAATAAAGGTGTTTATTTTTAACAAGAATGGTTTTGAATTATAAAGTACCTTTACCAACTAATTCATATAAAAGAAAATAATTGTTCAAACTTATAAAGTTTATTAGTTTTCATTATTAATTATTTCATTCAAGCTATTGTTCCCTTGAAAATATGTAAAATTTTTAGAATAACCTGAAAATTACAAAGCAATAAACGTGGTTGTTGTTGTTGCTGTCATAACCCTGTAGAGTACAGGAAAATCAAATATCATGGTGCTCCTGAATAATACTGGCTGTGTTGATTGCCAGCTCGCAGTATAAATCTTGTGATCCAGACAATGTATGACAGCTGCAACAGCTGGCCAATCAAAGCCATGATGAGGAGTAAGCTCGACATCAGGACAGTTACCTCATTTTTTAGTATTTTTTTTTATTGCCATCAGCAGAAATTTTCAAATTTTTCGGGCTTCATCCTTAATCTCGTGAGAGTAGTAGCTGTTTTTCTGTGGACATTTAGTTCTGTAATTTGGTATTTAGTTTTAGTCTTAGAAGGAATTATAAGTTTACATTCTGCCGAGGCATTTACATCTGCATGAGCAATAGGAATAGCAGTCTGATCCAGACTTTGGTATTCTTCGAGAAAGAATTTGAAATTCCAAATGCACATGAGCAGGGATCCATTACAGTATACACATTCTGTGCAAGCAGTGAATTTGTTCTAAACGAGATAATAATGTTCAAGATTATACTTGAGGAACCTTTATTAAGAGCCTGTAAGGCAGACCCTGAGTCAGTGAAGATAGTGATACCATTCATTTGTAGTGATAGGGACAGACTCAGATGATAGGCCTCAAATGTCTTTTAAATGGCCAGCAGTTCTCCTGTGAAGTTTGATGAATTTTTCCAGAACCGGCAGCAGTTTCAATTCTTTATCCGTTAAGGAGCAGCAAAACAACTCCTCTCCTCTGTTGCAAAATGTTGCTCCCTTTTTTGGCATTTTTAACATCGTCAGTGGTTATTTATTGATCATATTCAACATAAACTATTAATTTCAGACAGACATTGTTTTATCATGAAAAGATTTAAAGTGTAACAAAACGAAGGAATAATTGTATAAATTGTTGATGCACAATTAAATTGATACGAGAAGAATATAAAAACATTTATTATCACGAAATCCCGAATTAATAAAGCGTTGGATTACTGAACTAATCAAACTGAATTCTGTTACGAAAGGAAACTAATAGAAAGGGTTGTGGGTGCAAAGGATGATATAGGAGACAGCAAAAAGCTCCAGAGATCGCTTTATATATAGAGAGACGAGGCCTGATAGCACAGTGGCTAGCACTCTGGCGGGGATACCACTGGATTCGGGTTCGAGTCCCACGGTGCAATGGATGTTTGTAGTGGTTTGGAATCTACTTTAAACTGCAGGTACCGGTCTAATAGGATCGTAAAGTATTGCAGGGGTAGTTGTTAGTCGCGTCCGTAGCATATCTTCAAGCTCTACGTACCCAGTGGGTAGTGCTAAATTGAGTAACAGCCCTTGCTTATAGCATAAAGATAACTGTCTCAGTATTTCCCAGCTGCAATAGAAAAAAAAGCTTTTTATGGAGATCTAAAGTGAGTATAGCACAGCACATCCCCTGATTCCCCCATAGTAAATCCTAATCTGATAAAAATCAGATCTTTCTCAATGACGAATGAAGCTAAGTTAAGTACTCTGGCTTTGAAAATATTATTATAAAATAGTTCTGAACTTCGTGATTGGTTTATATTTAAAAAAACTACTAAATAAAGCACTGCATGAAATTCAAATCAATAAAATATTTTTCGATTTCCTTTCAGGTTAGTACAAATGTATTTTGGAAAAAAAGAAAAATTGTGTTGTAAGAACTCTGAGTAAGTTAAAATATTTTTAATTTCATTTTTACCTGTCTCCTTAGAGCCAGGATCGGCAAATTTTTGAAATGAGAGAGCAAAACATTTTTTAAACAATTAAAAAAATTATTTGAAAATCATTTTTATAAATAATTATATTTTTATATAATTATATAATTATAATTATATATTTTTATGTAATTATATAACTGTATTTTTATATAATTATATTTTTTTTAAATTTTTTATAAATAATTATTTTTTATATAATTATATAATTATAATTATATATTTTTATATATATACTATATATTTTATATAATTAATATTTTTTCATTTTTTATAAATAATAATTATTTAAAGTTATGGCCAACTATGATATACGATATTGCCTTTTTTAAATAAAAATCACACAAAAATGTGATTTCCTTAATTAAATACATTTCAGAAATTAGTTTGCATTTGCTTACAAAATTTATGTATTAAGTCAAGATTCTAATTAGCCATCAGTAATTTAGTTATTCACCTTCATTTAAAGAAACTATTACTTGTATAAATCAAAGTGGAAAAAAAATTGGGTGAATTTGCATTTAGTTATTGGGAAAACCAAATGCAAATTTTTCAATTCGCGTTATGATTCCTGAAAACTATTATTAAATGACTATTGAAGACTATTATTGTAAAACTTCAATTCAAAAGATTTCTAAATTTCAAAATTTACGACACTTCAAAATTTTCGAGTCTGCCTTCATTAAACTTTTATTGTTGTTCATTTATGATTTTTCATTTTAAAATTCTATTAAAATACTAATATGCGCTAATTAAAGGGCCTATTATTTATTTAACAAATCGTAATAACAAAAGGATGATAAGATTTAAAATAACTGTACTTCAAAAAATATTGCAAAATTAAAATAATCAACTGATAATTATAAAAAATATTTCTAATTTTTATTTCTATCATTAAAATGTTTTATATATCCTGTTTTATTTACATGGCACTCATTATGCAGCATCCAATTCTACACAAGCATAATCAAACATATCCCTACGAATGTTCATGAATGGGGTGGTCAATGATCGTGAAGCCTTTTTATGGTGCCAAACGGCCCTCAACGGTGCAAATGAAGGCATGTTGTTTTAAAATGGCAAATGATGGCCCTTTTTTTCCCCTCCGTATCAAAATGGCAAATATTTCATGTGGCAATAAATTTTGCATTTGAGAAATGAACATGTTTGGAGGAAAATGTTTATCTTTTTTGGGGGTTATATCCTTTTGCAATACGTATTAAAAAAATTACGATATATGTTACTTTTAATATTGGGTCTTTTTTTTCCACTCAGTATCAAAAGTGGCAATTCATTCACGTGGCAATAAATTTGCATTTGAGGAATAAACACGTCTGGAGGAAATTGTTAATCTTTTTTGTGGTTATATCTTTGTAACATCTTTTAAAATAAAATTACTTCAAATATGATACATTTTTTATAACTCTTTCAAATTTAACTTGTCAAACAAAATAGTTACAATAAATATAATATAAATATAATAATAAATATAATACAAATATATTATAAATATATAAATACATATCAAACATATCTCTATCATCAAAGCGATCACGGAACCCTTTTATGGTGCAAAATTGTTCTTGATGGTGCAACGCAGACATGCCTTTTTTTTTTTAATGGCAAATAACAGTCATTTTTTCCACTCAGTATCAAAAGTGGCAATTCTTTCGTGTGGCATTACATTTTGCATTTCAGGAATAAAAACTTTTGGAATAAAATATTTATCTTTTTTGTAGTTATATCTTTGCAATACCTTATTAAATAAAATTATTTCGAATCTGATACTTCTTTCGCAATTCTTTGCAATTTAAAGCTAACTCTGCTGATATTAAACACAGAAAAAAAATTGAATTTTTTATATTGTAATTAAAACGATTTGCAATAAAAAGTCATCAACATTTCTAAATTGCTAGGAATTTGAATTTAAATTTCTCTTATTCTTTCAATTTTATTACAGGGTTACATAAAAATTCTCAAAGAGCTGTAATTTATCGATTCATGTTCTAGAAGGATAACTTACTGCTTCATTCAGATAGATTAATTAAAATTTTTAATATTTTATTCCTTTTAATTTATTTTTTAAATTTAAATAATTTTCTATGTTATTTTCTGTTAATAATTATTTTCTTTTTTTTATAGAACAGTAGAACTATGAATGTGCTATTCTATAAAGAAAATTATATCTGATTTTATTTAGATAATTATATCTTCAATGTCTAATGCGTTGAATTTTTTTTCAGTTTTCATAGGATGTATAGAATTCACCTTAAGCAAAGTAAGTAGGATTAAAGTATTTTTTTTATTATATTTCATTGACAATTTATTTTCAGTACTTAATAATGGTATTTTGTACAAAAAGAAGGTTTAAATGTAATATGCGATAACTGTAAGGTGTCAAATTTAGAATTAAATTTGTAGAAACACATTTTCCACTGGAATTCTGATAAATTGGGGACGATTGACTAATTTTGACTTAAACAAAATATTCATATAAAGTTATATTTATATTATTAATTATTAATTATTATTAATCATTAATTATTAATGCATACTATATTAATTAATTATTATTTAATTAATTTGTTCTTTTCAACGATGCGCTAATTATCATAAAAATTTAATGCCACAATTACTGTATTAAATTTTATAGTTATAATTATTTTAGTTTAGAATTAAAGTAGTAGAAGCAATACATTTTTGAATGGAAAGAATAATTTTTTAGTTCTTAATCAACAAGTACTTGCTTTTAAAACACCTACAATAATACTTCTACTCCATATTTTTAAATAAAGATTTGTTGATAAAAATTGAAAAGAATAGCGAAATTAGAATTATTAGAGAATTAGAAGAAGAATTATTAATTAGAAGAAGATTTTTATTTAAACGATATGATTGATTTGAAAAAAAATGCAATTTGTTAGATCAGAAAATTATTAAAGAATGATAAAAAATATGATATACAGGTTTTTTAGAGTTACTTTAGGTTCATAAACTATTGTTTAAAATAATTATTATAGATTCTTAAAAGCAAAACATTTATTATGAACACAGTTCTGCATTTCTGCTATTGTATTTATTTATTTATTTTTGTTTAAAAGAAAATTAATTTAATGTAAAATGTTTTTTTTTTTAAGCTGGGCTATTTTTAAAAACAATTTCTTTTTAATAATAGAAAAACCTAAAAAAAGTATTATTTAAATTAGCCTTTTTTTAAATATAATGTTGTAAATGCTAAAAAAAAATTAGCTAATTTCTATAATAATTATTGACCTTCTGAATAAGAATAATGGATTCTACTTCTTCTATAGTCTTCTGAATAATAATAATTGATCTCCTGAATAATAATAATATATTCTCCTTTTCTACAATCTCCGGAATATTAATAATTTCTTCTTCTTCTACAACTCCTGAATAATAATGTTCTTCTTCTTCGGCAATCTTCTGAATAATAATTGATTCTTCTTCTTCTATAACCTTCTAAATAATAATAATTGATTCTTCTTCTTCTACAATCTCCTGAATAATAATAATTGATTCTTCTTCTTCTACAATCTTCTGAATAATAATAATCGATTCTTCTTCTACAATCTTCTGAATAATAATAATAATCGATTCTTCTTCTTCTACAATCTCCTGAATAACAATAACCGATTCTTCTTCTTCTACAATCTTTCTGAATAATAAGAATAACCGATTCTTCTTTTCTTCTATAATCTTCTGAATAATAATAATAACCGATTCTTCTTCTTCTACAATCTTCTGAACTTCTTTTCCAGGGGGATGGAAATCAACAGAATTGGCCCCGCAATCAACAAGGATGGAATTCTGGGGGTGGCCAAACGAAAGGGGGTCCTCTAGGGGGATGGGACGACGAACCTAGCAATCCCTGGGGAGGTGGTGGAGGTGGGTGGAAGTTAGAAGATTCCATTCCTGGAATTCCCGGACAGAGTTATCCAAACTTCGACAAGATTCCGGACACAAGTTTTGATTGCAGGAGGCAAAAGAATCCAGGATATTATGGAGACGTGGAATCTCAATGCCAGGTAAATAAATGCCAATTAACTTTGCAATTTTCTGAAAGAGAGTATTTTGTTTTTATTATGAGAAGGGTTAATGGTATTAAATGATTTCTAATAAGTTTTCAATCATGATTCAGATATTTTTTATCAAATTCTGTCATTTAAAAATTAATTTAATGTCTTCTTCATCTTTCTAATCTCTTTTGTCTGAATCACATCAGATTCATGAATTGTTTCGCCTTAAATATCTCCAAGACATATGTTATGGTCTAAGAATAAAACACATAGCACAATAGTGGACCGTAAAAACACATCTATTTTATTCAAAAACCAAATGCACACTGATAATTATATTTCTTTCTTCCTCCAGTCAGCTCACGCCCACGCAAACAAGATGTCTACATTATCGGGCGCTGGCTTCCACTTAGATTTATTTTAACTATGCACGTGGAGATATTTTTCCATGAGGCAACAACATAAATTGTTCTCTTCAGAAGGTCCTCATGCACCAAGTTAATGCAGATAGTTAAATATTGCGGAGTGATTTCTTCATTATTACACTTGGTGCAAACTGGAAATTTCTTGGCACCATGGAAAATCTGGAGGGGTTTTAAATACCCAATCGATAGTCGAGCTAAAGCAGTTTGGTTTCTCTTGTCACCTTTAAAACTAATTAAAAAAAAAAAAAAAACTAAGATACCACGAATGTGTGGGTGGTTGTTTCCAAGAGATGTATATAGAAGCCTTACTTCTCGAATATAGATCAAGGTACATCAGAGTTTCCTCATTAACTTGATTTAACGTAGTTTTATCATACATTCAGCCTAGAAATTTATAGCTGTTAACTTGCTGGTTTTTTGAATAAAGAGGGGCAAAACTGAAAGTTTCTGGAGAGATTAACAGGATAATTAAGAAAAAAACGGAAAACCTTTAGTGGGGTTCAAAGAAAAAAAGGACGATATCACTCTTAGGAGATATTCCTTCCAAATCGACAATTAGAACTGAAGTATTAAGTGATCTTCAAGTTTCGCAGTATCATGGCAAAAATGTCCCGACATGTATTATAATACAAATGTAAGCAAAAACGTCCCTACATGTACAGGCAAAAATGTCCCAAAAATAGAACAGAAAGGCTTTTAATATTTTGATTATTATACATTCAGATTAAAAATTTATAACTGTTAATGCATTGGTTTTCTGAATAAAGTGGAGGCATCATAGATAAGATGCTAAGATAATCAAAAATAGAATCCTCCTTTTACAATTTTGTATGTTATATTACTGATCTCTACCTAATCAAAATTAATTTTTGAGAAATAATAAGAAAACAATTAAGAGCAAAAATTAACATCACAACTAATGCTGTTACAACTAAACAATATAATGAAATAATTTTTTATTATAATTCAAAACCCTACTTAATTACAAAACATTTTATCAGTGCTTTAAAAGGACGTTTTAATATCATTTCCCTGTTTTTAGGTGTTCCACATTTGCCAAGCTGGTGGAAGACAGAATTCGTTCCTTTGTCCTGTTGGAACCATCTTCAACCAAGAGAGCTTCGTGTGTGATTGGTGGTTCAACGTCAACTGTGGTGAAAGTCCAGTTCATTACGACAGAAATGGAAACTTATTCAGAGGTTCTGACATCGGCATTGATGGTGCTAAAATTAAGAGAAAAGGCCAACAAGGAAATTCGAAAGGTTCAGACCAAACACCTGCAGTCGGGATTCCAACCTGGAGTCCTCAAGGAGCAGACGGCAACTGGGGGTATGAAAGGCAGCATGAACCAAGGTGGCCAACAAGGTTCTTGGGGAATCAAGGTGGTTCCAATAAAGGTGCAACTTGGACAAAGAAGACCAAACGCAAATGCTGCTGGTGGTCGAGGAGGACGAAACAAAGGGGCTGCAAGAGGTAATTCTGGAAGAAACAATTGGCAAAATGGTGGAAACCAAGGTGGACAAAAAGGAACTGCAATGGGTGGTAACACAAATGCTGGTTGGGGACAGCAAGGAAATAGTCCAGGTAGAAACAAGGGTGTTGCGAACAACCAGATGAGACAAAGTCGCGATGGTAATTTTGGCCAGAAGGGTGGTTTTTCTGGAGGCAATAATAAAATACAGAGAAGAAGTGGTTTGTCGCCAAATAATAGAATTGGTAGAGGTGACCAAAAGGGCCAAAGCAATACTAATACAATACCTAATAATAAAGGAGGCAAAGGAAACTTTGGCATGGGGAATCAAGGACTCATAGACAATCAAGGAGGTTCAAAAGGTTTCGATGGTAGGACTGACAAAAATCACAACACAAATGGTTGGAGCATGGGACAACAGAATTTTCAGTTCTCTTTCCATGAAAAAAGTGAAGCTTTCTCTGGTAACTCAAATACAGAAAATGAACCTTCTTTTCAAGATAATTCCTGGCAAGGTCCAAGTGTAAATGAAAACTTTCAGCCAGATAGAAATTTTAAAGGGGAATTTGGCAACAACAATTGGAACAATGCTGGCGGGGATTTAAACCAATGGGGTAACAGAATCGGAGAATTTCAACCCGAATTTGTAAATAATAACGCAGATGGACATGACAATTGGAAAGCTGACTATGATGTACCCAACACAAATTCGTTTCATTTAAATGACAAAGGGTCATTTGAAGGTCAAGCTGGAGAAAATGATTACGATTACGCTTGGAATTCTTAAAATGTACACAAGCAAACTAACAACTCAGGGAATTAGTACATGAGGTGTATCTTAGATCAAGATTCATATTTATGTTTTTTAGTGTAGGTGATTGAAATTTAATGATTAAATATTTTGTTTTTATATCCTATTTTGTGTTTAAAAGAAATGCAGACATTTCTTTTGCTTATAAATATCTCTTCTTGGTGGATAAATTGGCAAATTCTTATTATCTCACTGAATAATATGATTAATTGCCAATGTTAAAGGGTTGCCGCAATCTGTGAAAGGTTTGAGCTTGGAAGCTTCAACTGATGGTATCGTTTTATTCCTTTTTGCTATGATTTCATATAGTGTGATATATTGTAAAAGCAGATAAAATACCAAAATTTTATTGTTTTGAAATGTTTGAAATTACATATGTATTTTAAACATGTTATCATCATAAAAATAATAAAATTAATTATTGATGAAGTAAAATCTTTTCTTATGACTTCATCAGAGCTTTTCTGATGACTCTTTACTATACCAGATATCGAAAGCATACTTCAGAGTTATGGAAAATTATTATATAACTCACAACTTATGTATTTTCCTTAAATAAATTATTATTCGAAGTAGTATTTCTTTTATAAACAAAATAAGGAACTTAAGCCAAGAAATAAGGACAGGATATTGTAATAAAAGAAATATGTTCTTTTTTCATTATGATCGAATTAGTTTATTATCAAAACGTGAATGTCTATTGTACTGATTTAACTATATTATGTTATAGCATTACAGCTATGTTTTTTTATGTAATTATATGTGGTTGTAGAAATAAAGCGTAATTTATTGATAAGAAACTGATTGATTAATCTTTCGTTGCACAACAAAGCCATATAATGAAAAGAATATTTTGAATTATTTAAAAAAATATTCATCTGAGAAAAATGACAAAACTGGAGCATTTACTATTGAATTTTATACAAACCATTCGGAAGATTAACAACAAATATTTTTTCATAATGTTAAAATTTTCAGATGCATATTAAGTAACGCATTGTAAATTTTTGTCTATTACATAGTTTCCAATAAGTAACATTTAATAATGAACATTACAATTTTCTATTATAATAATCATGAAATATTTATGTATAATAAACTTGCTATTTAAACCCGGTATAGTTAATTTTTCTTCAATAAGAACATTGGTAACACATTGGTACACATAAGTAACATATTGATAATTTTTATCTATCGTATAGTTTCCAATAAATACCATTTAATAACGAATATTAGAATTTCTTTAGCATCATAATAATCATGAAATATTTATGTGGATAAAATTGTTATTTAAACCTAGTATACTTAATTTTTCTTTAATAAGAACATTGATAACACATTGGTTACAACGCTATACAACATTGATAATAACACACTGGTGCCCATAATTAACATTGATAATTTTTATCTATTGTGTAGTTTCCAATAAATAGCATTTAATAATTATTCGTATAGTAATTCATTATCGAAACGTTAATGAATAATATTCAGAACAGCGAGGTGTTTTGCATAATTTACCCTATAGCATAGCTTACAAAATCAATTTATATGCAAGATAATCAATAAACAATTAGGTTGGTCTAACTGTAATACCTGTAGTAGTCAATACGATTATTTCGTTTAAACACAGCTATAGAGAATCAGAAGCGTATTGTATAAATAAATTATTTAATTTTAAAATGCTTTTAACTTTTATTCAAATTAAATATACTTAATTTTGGAGAGTTGTTTTTTTATGTTATGGACCAAATATATTTTTATGTTATGATGAAAGACCTCCTTAAAAATAAAACGAATTATTAAATCTAGAAATACATGCTAATTTTAATATTAACGTTATAAAAACTTAGTCTAAATTTGCAAATACAATATTGAACAGACATAAATAACAAATAGCAGCATTCGCAAAACTGGTTTAAATTAAAAAGAAAAATCTTATAAAAAACATGATAATTGTTTAGTTGGGTTACTGAAGTCGTTCTTTATGTCAAAGTTCACTGAATACGCCCTTAAAAGAAGAATATGCTAAGGGAAAAAAACTGACACACTTTGGAATAGATATCAGATCATTTCCATTCACTTTTACACCAATTCATTTTAATAATTATTATTTCCGGTAATTACAAACCAGATCATTATTGGTATTCGAATTACAGACGAATGATCCTTTATAAACGCATACACAGAATGAATCCAAACACTGGCCATTGAAAACATTTCCTGTACTGTGCATAATGGTAAATAAAATATATCTTTCTAAGTGCTGTTGTTAATTTCAAGAGATCACAAACATAAATAAAAAAAAAAAATTTCGTTCCGTTACGAACATATGCCATAGTGAAAGTGTTTTTCATCGTGTTCTAACAATACCTTCGAATCTCCCAAAGAACGCTTCGTTAATTTCGAACAAAGAGAAGACGTTCCGCCATCTTCTTTCTGGTTGTTGCCAAAACGGAAACAATAATAATCAACGCGATATCGTCTGAATGGAACTATAGAAAGAATTAGTTTGAATTTTTTTTTTTATTTGCTTCATTTTGTATTTATTGTTTTCTTTCAGCAGACAGATACGTTTTGTGTCTTATTGTTTTCTTTACTAGTTTGATTAATGACTAGTTAAAACGTATACACATTTTGTATAAAGTTTTCTATGAAGGTATACTTTTTATTAAATGTATATCAGAATAGACTAATATAAAAATGTGAATACTATAACATGAATGTATAAATGCACAAGTCGAATTGAAAACGTAGGAACATGCAAAAGTAATTTTTTTCGCTAACAGAATATTTACATTCCTTATTTATTTAGCTTTTTAATGTTTAATTAAATATTTAAATATATAATTTATTTAACAAAAATTACAAATTTTACAGCAAATAAATTTGAGTTTATTAAACCAATATTAAATTTATTACTATATTTTTACTACGGTTATTTTATTTAGTTTATTAAACCGACATTAAATTTACTCCTATATTTTTTTAGTTTATTACTATGGTATTTTATATGTATTTTATATAGTTTATCAAACCAATGTTAAATTTACTGCTATATTTTTACTACTGTATTTTATTTAGTGTATTAAACTAATATTAAAATACTTGCTTTATTAAACAAATTTTAAATTTTTCCTAACACCTTATATGAAAAAGGAAATTTGCATCTTAAGGATTTATAAATATTTGGCTGGAATACAAAAGTAATGTTTAATAGATTTAAACGTCTACATTTAGATTTCGTATTAATGTATTTATATAATTTTACACAAAAATCAGAAACGCTCATTTTAAATGAATTTTTATGTATTACTGTTTACTTATTACATATATAAATTTATTAAAAATCTAACTGGATCTATTTTTTAATTTTAAATCATGGTATAATACATTCTAATTCTTATCCATAATTTAATTTTATATTTTTTGTTTTACTTGATAGGATTAATTCCTGAACAGTAATTTTGAAAAACTCCATTTATATTAGGCGGCCTGATGGCCAATTGGCTAGTGTTCTGACTTTTTGATACCATAGGCTTTAGATTCGAATTCTGCTGGTGGATGTTTGTGAGTTGTTCAGAATCCACGTTAAACTGTTGGTTCTGGTCTAATTAGACCAAATTGTACACAAAAATAGCCGTAGTTTGACAAGCCAAACCATTTACATTAGATTCATTATATCGAATACTTTTGAAAAACTCCATAAACATTAGATTCATTAAATTAAATACTTTTGTAAACTCCTTTTGCTTATTCATTAAAGGAAATACTTTAGTATTTGAATAAATCTGCACATGTTATGTTTACGTCGGTAGACCTTTTAATTAAATAAAATCAAATAATAAAACTTTTAAGTACATACAAATACAAATTAATTATTAAGAGAAACAAATTATATAAATATAATCATTAATTATTATAATATTATTTTATTATTACATATAAATTACACAAATTATGCTTATACTAATTGATTATTATATTAATTCTAAAAGAGGCTTTAGTATATTCATTACTAATAGTAACTTTTTCTGATGCAATTTCTTTTGCTTTTATTTTCAGTCATATATGTATAAATGTATAATTATGGTCTCACTTTTACAAGAACAATGCATTTAATCAAAAACATTAGTATTGAAAAGAGGGGCATTATGGTCGAGTGGCTAGCGCTTGGTACCACAGGTTTCTCACTCACATCATTCCCAAACTGTAAACGGGTAACTCAACTCTAGGCACAGTGATGTGATGTGGTGTAGTAGTAGTAGTAAAAAGAACATCGTAAACCTGCTTTTAAAAAATAATTTTTTTGAGATTTATATAGAAGATCAAAATCTTAATTATTTTTAAACTATTTAATTAAATATAATTAATTTTATAAAGGATATGTATGATTCTTTCGATATAATCACATCATTTTAATACCTTTAAAATAGAGTAGATTAACATAATTATTAATAATAAATAGTTAAATGAGAGGGAAAATTAAGGAGTTTAAAAGTTAGATTACTTTACCGATATTCATTCATCACTAATTATGTATTATAAATCAAAATCTGTTTATATTTTAATAAAATTTTTTTAAATATTAAAGTAAATTTATTAATAATTTCCGTATCTAAACATCTAACAGTTTAATAAAAAAAAATAAGATGAAAAAGTTATTGAAATAAATAAATTTAAAAACTATGTAGAAATTTTTTAAATTGTTTAACTGAAACTAACTGCAAGCATAAAAAATACATGAAAATAATAATTAGTAGTATAACAGTTAAAATATAGCATGATAGGAAAAGGAAGAAGAAATTATATTCCAAGAAGAAATAATACTCTGAAAATTCTCCTTATTTTTTTTATCTGAGATACAAATATATTCATTTTTTTTTGTTTTTCTGTTATAGTGAAAAATCTTTTTCTATTAATACTTTACTAAATTATCATTTCAAATACGACAAAAAGTTTCATAAAACATTACCACTTTTGATAATTTATTTGACCACTTTTCGATATAAACTTTTTTTTAACCTCGACTTAAAACAAAATAACGGAAGGAAAATTTTCATTCACAAAGCAATGAATAAAATTAAGAGAATTCAGAATAACCAATTACAGAATTCAGAATTTTCAATTACAAAATTCAGAATTACAATTA
The DNA here is from genome assembly GCA_021605095.1 of Caerostris extrusa. Lineage (NCBI taxonomy): Eukaryota > Metazoa > Arthropoda > Arachnida > Araneae > Araneidae > Caerostris > Caerostris extrusa. The sequence goes on along the minus strand of BPLR01013664.1, from coordinate 20,825 downwards.
CAGAATTTAGAATTACCGATTTTGAAATCGGTGATCGGTAATGAGAAGTAAATTATGTTTTGGTGTCATTTTTTTCAATATTTATAAATCTTGAATGTAATCCTTTATTTTACATGCACAATTCTGAAACTCAAATACCAGTTTCATAAAATAAGATGCTAATCCAATGCAAAAATACTGTTATTAAAATGCCTGAATTTCCAGAGATTAAGAATATCTTTAAAGTTTACCACAAAATATTGAATCATAAATTCAAAATATTCTAAAAAAAAAACTAAAGAAGCATTAACCACATTAAAAAATAAACATTTCAAAATATTTAATTGTTATCCACAAATGCAAAAAACAGTAGCGAATGAATTTGCGTGTTCTTTATTATTTTTATCAATAGATACTGCAATTTCTTACAAAATATTTTTACAAAAGCTTTCTAAGACTGAATCTGCCTGATAATCAAGTCCTGGCGGGGGCATGGACATTTCTGGGTGGTTCGGAATCCACGTTAAACTGCAGGTTCCGGTCTAATTAACATAAAGTGTACAAAAAAATGACCATACAGTGGCAAACTAAAGCAATTTAATTAACATAAAGTGTACAAAAAACTGACCGTAGAGCGACAAACCAAACCAAAACGGTCTAATTAACATAAAGTGTACAAAAAAATGACCGTAGAGCGACAAACTAAAGTGATCTAATCAACACAAAGTGTACAAAAAATGGCCGTAGAGCGACAAACCAAATCCTGATAAACATTAATACAAAAAGAGAAGACATTGTAGTAAGTTTTTATATTTCCTATACATATAAATAAGGTTTTTAAGTCATAGAGCCAAAGTGATCAAACTTTATTATAATCTTTCTTTTCCTGAAAACCCCAAAATAAAAAATTGCTAGCTATATTAAAATTCCAATAAAATAATTAAATTTTAATTTTAAAATGTTTATAAGACTTTTTAAAGTTTGAATAAACGAGTAAAAATAACTGAACTTCATCTACAAGTTACTTTTTTTTTACGGATAATTGTCACACACAATTTTAAAAAGTCTGTTAAATGTATGCTATTTTCAATCATACCTCTTTTTTGTGAGGTACTTCTCCGTTATTTAAAATCAAAAATTTTCCAGTAAACATAATTTATGAAATGGTTTGTCCCAATTATTTTGTCTTTCTTTTTCTGTTATCTTTCTCAGTATTAGTATTGAAAAAAAGTGGCCAAAAATCATAATATTTTAAAGGATTTGTATAACAAGACATTTCTACCATAATAGCATCTCTTTTAAAAGTATGTGAAGTACATTAAAAATATTACCAAAAAAAATTTAATTTTAAATTAATATTATAAAATATAATATTTATGACTTGAATGTTCATGTTTTTTGGCACTTGAAAACGGGCATAACCAGTTAATAAAACTTTATAAAAAATCATATATAGTTACAATCAACAAAGACACATGAATAGTAATAAAGTGTATTGAGAATTCATTAGAACACAGTGCAAGAAGGAATGTACATAACAAAATAATATATGGTTGTAATCAATAAAGACATATGGATAGTTATAAAGTGTGTTGGGTGTTCATAAGGTCACAGTGTAAGAACAAATCTACATAACAAGATTTGTTCATTTGAAAGAATCAAATAGAATGATAAATATATTTACATTAAAATAAATAGATACAAATTTACATTGATATTAATAAATAGACATGAATGCCCATAGGTCATAGTGCAAGAACGAATCTACATAACGATATTTGCCTGTTTGAAAAATCAAGTACAATGGTAAACTTATTTACTACATTTAAAATAAATAGATCAAAATTTACATCGATATTAATAAAATGTTCTTGGAGACTTGAATGCCCATCAGGTCATAGTGCAAGAACGAATCTACATAACAATATTTGCCCGCTTGAGAGCATCAAGTAGAATGGTAAAACTTATTTACTAAATAAGTTTGAATGGTAAACTTATTTACTACGTTGAAAATAAATAGGCAAAAATTTACATTGATATTAATAAAATGTTCTTAGATACTTGAATGTTAATAAGGTCATGGCACATGAGAAAATCTACATAACAAGACTTGGTGGTCGTCAAGCAAATGAGAACTCTGAGTACTTCTCACAGAGTTCACCCTTATCATCTAATGAAACAAATATGATATCATCTATCAATAAGCCATAAATGAGAATAAGGATTTCCGTCAAGGGGAGGCACAAATTAACTGCACGCCCTAGTGGATCCTTTGGCAAAGACAAAGAGACCCATGCCTGCTCAGGCATGGACCGAGTGTTAACAGACTATAGAAGATGACCCATATATCGATGAAAGTAAGAAATTGCTACCAAGGAAGAAGAAAAGAATGGTGTGCGGAAGTTCTCCAATTTTGAAACAGCTTATTTAAGGCTTTCCAACAGAGTTCTAAGTCATTATTTCGTGTTGGTGAGGTGTCAAGGAGAGCAGGTGGAAGATTCACTTGGCACACCATACTCTGGAATTTTATCATAGTGTAACAATAAAGGTAAGATTTTTAAACATTTCATTCTCTCCTGAAATTCTAAGAGATAATTTGTCATTGTTTCCAAGGTTGTGTTTGATTAATATTTGTGAAGAGTAGGTAGTTTAGAAATAACTGAGAGAAAGAAAAACGGTAAACATCATTTTAAATTTCTTGTGAAAGTCTGCATTCAGTTTTCAGTTTTCTTAAGACATCACCATCATGACATTAGAAACTGCATTACAATTTTGCAAAAACTTTCACTATAAATACAAGAAATTATTTTATCGCTCGGAAAATAACTGACAAACGTTTTTGATGAAGTTCTTCTACTATAGTTGGGGACTCTCAATTTCTAGTATTTTAATGATATTTCGATGCTCCCCAATAATTTTTTTAAAAATAATGTTATTTAAATAATCAAATTGATTTCAGTTTTAAAAATTGCATGATAACTATTTTTAAGATGTAAGAAAAAAATTATTATTTTATTATTATATCTTAAAAATATTTATCATGAAATTTTTAAAACTGAAATCAATTTGATTCTTCTTTTTTGAAAATAGAATTTTTTTTCCTAATTTTAATTTTGTTCAAATATTGTAAAAAGAATACTTAAGTATTGCTAATGTTCCATATAAATTCGAAACACAAAATTACTGAAAGAAGTTACAGAAATATTAGTTTTAGTATGTTTGAATTAAATAATTTTAATTAACGAAGTGCCTTAAAAATCTGTATTTAAGGATTACTTCAATATATTATTTTTAACAATAAGCCATTTATATCTCTCAAATTCACATTACCTCTAGTTTAATTCTAATATTCAATCACAAAGTTAAAAAATAAGCACTATATTTTTAAAATAATAAGTCATTTTAAAAATATCGTACAATATTAAGCATAAAATACAAGACGAAAATATTGTATACAATGGATAAAATGAAAAACAACATTCATGCTCCATAGAAGAATTTTTATTTTATTCGAAAGCCTGGAATACAGCATGCTAATGAAATATAAAAGCGAAAAATTTATGTATATATATATGTGCATATATATATATATGTATATATATATATATATATTCATTAGTCTTCATCCATGTATATTTTTATAAATTTAAAATTTCAAAAAAAATAATTAAATAACTCAAAACTATCCTTTATACAAAACTAGTATTAATCTAAACAGTAAACAAGGAGAAATTTTAAAAATTAAAGCAAATAAACGTTAACAATAACAAATATGAAAGCTGTCATTTTTCAGCAAAGTTGAATTACCAAGTAAGAGAGCAGCGTGACCAAGGGTCTCCAAACTTTCCAGCTTTCGGGCCATACTGTTTACTCCAGTAAGTACCAAGGGCCAAAATTTTAATTTTTCTGCTTTTAATCTATAATTTCTAGACTAGTCACCGAGTACGCGCTCTGAGCGAGCATACGCTTGCTAAATTCTCTGGGTCAATTACTACAATTACTATTGTGTGTATCGATACGACCGTGACACTTGACGACAAGTGGATACCCCGCGCTTTCATTTAGTTTTTCCGTTCCTGAGGGATTTTCAGGATAAAAATCATATGTTCGATTCAGGATAGATACATTCCAAACATCAATATACATACATATGCGATACTCATTACCCCAACATAACTACCACCAAGGGTAACCGCGGATGTTCACTAGTTTATAATGTTAGTGGGATTCATTTCAATTATGTGTTAGTTGTTATGCTTAAATTACATTTTCTGCCAACTTATTAAATTTTTTATCCAACTTATTATAGCAACAATATGCTATTCGCTGTCGCGGGCCGGATGGATGACACTGGCGGGCCGGATTTGGCCCGGGCCGTAGTTTGGAGACCCTGCTCTAAACAAAGGATATAATAATATCCATATATTTTACGAGTAATAAATGCTATATATAAAAAGATCATAATTAAAGGTAGTAATTCTGCAAAGGTAGAAATTTTTAAAAATTACAGATTTCAGTGAAAATGTTCAAGATTGAAAGTGGTTAAGAACACGAAAATCCCCCTCCCTAAAAATACTGTCCATGTATTTTATGGGTATTAATTGTAATGTTTTTTTGAATATTTCTTATAATTTTTTGATCTTTGGGATCTTCTGAAATATGTCCGCGGGCCGTAAACCCTGCTCTAAACAAAGGATATAATAATATCCATATATTTTACGAGTAATAAATGCTATATATAAAAGATCATAATTAAAGGTAGTAATTCTGCAAAGGTAGAAATTTTTTAAAAATTACAGATTTCAGTGAAAATGTTCAAGATTGAAAGTGGTTAAGAACACGAAAATCCCTCCCTAAAATACTGTCCATGTATTTTATGGGTATTAATTGTAATGTTTTTTGGAATATTTCTTATAATTTTTGATCTTTGGGATCTTCTGAAATATGTCCTTCCTAGATGTGTCCTAATTTCTTAAATAACGTGCACAATGCGTACACATTTTCTATCTGTTTGTTTTTAAATTGAAAATTCAGAATAACTGCACATTCACATAAATGTATATCTTTTTCAGAGTGGTATATATCCCACATTTTAAATATAACTTGCCTCTTGCAATTTAATTAGACTAAACAGAATTCTTAAAAAATAGTAAATAAATAAAACAATAACTATAATATTTTAATAACTTGGATGTTTAGGGATCTTTTAATGTCAAGCACAGGAATCTTTTAATGTTAGCATTTTTCCTGATGTGTCCTTATTTGTTTAATGTCAGACAGAATGTGATGTATCGTAACTCCTTGAAATCCAGGTACAAATAAACATGTACATATTTTACGTCTGTTTAAATTGATATTGATATTGAGAATTCATAATAACTCGGCATTTGAGCACATTTTCAAAGTGATGCATATCTTCCATTTAAACACAACTTGGCACTTTAATATTTTAATTATACTAAACAGAATTCTTGAAAATAGTAAGTAAATAAACATTAATAAAAAACATAATTATAATATTTGTAATGGCTTGGATGTTTAGGAATCTTTTGTCAGTGTTTTTCCCTGATGTGTCCTAATTTGTTCAATGCCAGGCACAATGTGATGCATCACAACTTCTTGAAATCCAGGTAGAAGGCAATATGTACATATTTTATGTCTGTTTAAATCAGGGGTGGCCTATCGAAATGATCTTGCTAGCTACTTTGGAAATGCATCCTAACTCCGCGGGCCGAATGTAAAATTATATATCTCCCATATTTAGATTTAGACTCACTACATACATTTTTGGAGTGAAAATTGAAACATAATGAGTCATTATTATTGTGTTTACTATTATTCTTACTTGTAAACATAGATAATGTAATAATAATGATACTAAACACACCATCGTAAAGAAATATATAACACAAAAATGAAATATAAAAAATATATAAATACAAATGAAATAAAAAAAAAATGACATCATTAACAAATATTTATTTTACTTGTGCGATAATTGTTTGCGCAAGAATATTGTTTTTAAAATCAAAGTTAATTTTTCTCATAATTTCGACAGTTAATTTTTGAATATATGGATGTATAAATAATGTATTTTTTAATACATTGCTTTTAACTACTTGGATCATTATAGAATAAATATATTTTGTAAAAGTATAATACATCTCACGGGCCGGAAAAAAGATTCAAGGCGGGCCGCGGGTTGGCCAACCCTGGTTTAAATTGATATTGATATTTCATAATAACTCGATATTTTGAGTATATTTTTTCAAAACGATGGATATCACCCATTTAAAATTCAATTTAACAGTGGTATAAAATTATCACTATAAGAATTTCAAATATTTCATAGAACACTTATTGACCTTTTATGGAATACTAATGTTCCGCTGAACGCAATTGCGGAAATGCTACTCTAAACAATGATGTGAATTCAGCTATTCAGATTTCATTCATTATTTATTTGAATTCATTTCGTGATCATTATCAGAATGTGCATTACATTTTTCACAATCATTAACCATTCAGTTTGAAAAATAATCAATGCAATTTTTGTTGCCTTTATTTTCCTGTTTATTTCAGATTGCCGATTGATTCCGAAAGAATGAACGCTTTGTGTGTGAGTAAGTATTTCTCGTTTACTGAAATCTTTTAATACGATTTTCAAAAATTTAAATATAATTTGTTTGATTTTATTGTTCGAAAAAAGAAATCAATATATTGTTTCATTGAAATTACTTAAAATTAACAGTCTTCATCAAATAAATGGTCAAATCAATTTATAAATGTTTGTTTAAAACAGTTTTTTTTTTCTACATCAAAAAAATGTACTTAATAAAAAAAAAAATGATAGCGTACCATTTTTTCTCACGGGAAAAAGTTTTGGCATTTCATTCCTAGGAGAGAGAATGTACAAGTATATTATAACCCATCACTCAAATTTTATAGCAGACAAGCAGTATTGTGGGTAGTTATATTACATGCAATTAGTGTTTTGTACTAATGAGAACAACCTGCCATTCAAATCTGATAGCAGATATTCGGTATCATGTATAATGAGACTCAAGAAATTAGCGAATGTCTGTGCGACTTTCACAGTCTAAACAACTACAGGTTGAATATGAACTATACCGTGAGTTCATAAGTTGGTGATAGACCACGAGCTCAAAAATGTCTACTGCAGTGAGAAGTGAGTAGTAGTAGTAGTAGTAGTGCTTTTTCTCGCCGACGATTGTGATAGAACCTATAACTATCTTTTATTGACAAAGAAGATTCTTGATAGGAAGTTAAATGTTGGGTAATTGCTCCTAAAAGCCTCGTTTTCTCATGCAGTCGTTATTTATTAATTATAAGATTGGCGTCGTTAATATGTATTAGTGGAACTAAATTCCTGGTGTATCTATAAAGAAAAGTCATAGTGAATTAATTTTTAATTCATCTTAAACTTAAAAAGATGTTTAAATTCATGCAATCGTATTCGTGAAAATGTACTGCATTACGTAATTTGAAACAACTTATTGATCTGAAAGTTTAAAAGGAAAATTACCGAAATCTTAAGAAAATATTGCATTTTAACAAAAATGATTTACATTTCTAAATGCTTATAATTTAATATGTAAAGAATTTCGTTCTAATAGTTTAATTTAAACATTTTGTTACTTATCATAAGTAATAATAATAAAAAACCCTTGAAGAAATACAAAAAAATTTCTCAATAAAATGGGATACATCATTATTATCATTAAAAATACTTAATTCTGATTTTCCTATTTGATTTTTTTTTACAGGTTTTTTTTGTGATCACTGCATTAATATCTGTTTCTTCACAACAATACCGGGTAAGTATTTTATAATTTATAAACTGATAAATTCGCACCATGCATTTTTTGTTTGTTATACTAATTATCTAATAAATAAATTAATGCATTTATGCATTTATCCTAATAAATAAATGCATAAAGTTAATTAATTCAGAGAAAAAAATTAAATTGAGGCATACATTTTATCGAATTTTTCCAAATAAATCGAATTTTTCCAAGTATCGCTAAAGCACTTATATTTTGTATTATCTTAAAAATAAACAACAAAAATTACATAAATTTAGTTCATGAACCTGCTCAGCAATCTTTATAGAATAACCGATATTTTTAGATTTAGTATTCAAATCCATAAACTATGATCAAAGAGTTATTATTGTTCATATTTTGTATTATCTTAACAATAAACAACAAAAATAACATAAATTTAGTACATGAACCTGCTCAGCAATCTTTATAGAATAACTGATATTTTTTTTAGATTTAGTATTGAAATCCATAAACTATGATCAAAGAGTTATTATTGTTTATATTTTTGTATTATTTTAAAAATAAACAAGAAAAATTGCTTATATTTAGTACATGAACCTGCTCAATAATCTTTATAGAATAATTGATATTTTTAAAAGAATTTTTGTATTAAAATCAATGCGCAATGATCAAAAAGTTGTTATTTTTAGCAATAAGTAAAAATTATATTTTATTTATATATTCTTCATTTCCATCTTTCATTTGTATTGTTTTCTTCATTTCCTGCTATGGTCTTACAAAAATTCTTTATTTCCTTTAAATATTTTTATAACAAAAATATTTTTGGAAACTCTAAATACTTTCTAATGCAAATTACATAACAGTAACTTAAAATTCAACAGATTGCATTTTGACATTTTATAAAGATACAAATGCATATTCATCGAATTACATGCTTACAATCAAACCAAAATGGATAAATAATCATTCAGATGTAATGTCCTTTTTAACATTGCAACGTTTTCCCATCTTTGCATAATCTTGTTTACTCGATTCCTCATTGTTTTAACAGCTGCAACAACAACTTCTCTTTTATGATAATAGCCTACTTTGGAGAATGCTATCAAGGGTGATAGATATTATTATTCGCATAAATTAGTTCTCAGTATTATTCCTGTAGATATTAATGCATCCCATCAAGAACAATCGGTTATGAAAAGATGGTATTGTTTTTTTTTTTTTGATGTAAATCACCATTGTTAAAGATCGCGCCAAATATTCAAATGTACCAGCATTACGATACTTATGATATAGAAACGTAATATTTAAATTCAGTGTTATGTAACATGTAATGAAAATTATCATAACACCTACATTCTTTACATTTGAAATAAAAGAACAACACATTGGAAACATAATAGAAGATTAATTTATTTCTTCTTGAAATATTTCAAATATTCATACTTAAGATTTCCAAAAACATTTCAAATAAAATGAGAAGGGGGGGAAGGTATTTCTCGGGAAATATTTAACTTATGCTCCGTCTAGATAAGTAACCTATAAGTATATATCCATTTTTGTAAACCACCAAAGACCCATCAGTGGACGATGCAGGGAGAGCATTGCTTTACAAGAGAACTTTGAAACTTTTATGGAGCTTCCCTGATTTGCGTCTCGTATGGTATTTACCGAAAAACTCACACAAGATAGCTGGATTGTCAATGCGAGACTCTTGTTAGCATTCTCACCTTCGAGTCACCTTGTTTCTGAAAGCAATGTCTGTAACATATGCCCCAAAAGTTCAAACGGAAGCCCTAAGCACACCAGCTTAGGCCGGTATTACTGAGTTACGAACTCTGAGAGAAAATATAGAATATCCCGCTTTAACTCACAGTCACTTAGTAGTATGTTTAAAGAAAAAAATACGCAAATAAATTGATTAAATTTTTAATTCAACTATTTAGCTAAAAATATTTCATAATTAAATTAGTTTTAATGATTAATTTTCAATTGAAGTTATTGATTATTTAGTAAAAGACTTTCTTATAATACACCTATAACACATTGCACATCTTATTTATTGACGCAACAGCCCCATGGTGGGCCAAAGCCTTCGGCCTGCTGGCAGATTTCGAGACAGCAGATGTTTTCTTTTTTACGGGGTAGGATTGTCAGCCCTACACCCAACTCTTTGCAGTTATATTAGATCGGGATCTACCGTTTAAAGTAGATTCGAACCACTACAAGCATCTTACAAACAGCCCGAAACCTGTGGTATCAAGCGCCAGAGCGCTAGTCACTCTGTCATCAGGCCTCTACATTGTACACCAGAAGTTTAAAATATCATCAACTTGCCTAATTTGGGCTACAAATTTGACGATATTGGTGAGAGAATTTCATTGTTATACGATATGCCACATTTTTAACTCACTTTAATGTCGGTTTTCAGTAGATTATTCGTCACAAAAATATGTTTCATGCATAAATTAGGCATGTCCTCTTAATGAACTTAGGTTAAAAATATATGCATTCTCAATCTCGCTTGTCTCTTGACATTCATTCGAAAATAAATTCAATAATATTCAGATATCTGTTTTAATCTACTTTAAATATTATTTAATTGTACAACATACAACTTTTCAAGAGAAGTTGTATATCTAATATATCTTGAAGAGATGTAAATGTGTTTTTTTTATAGATAAAACGGTACGTGGCTGGTGGTCAAAGAGGTAGAAATGATTGGAACTGGAACCAAAATACTCAGTCTATGGGGAACTCTCAGGGTAACTGGCCCAACATCAAAGGTGACGGAAGCTCACCGAACAGACAAATCAATTCCAAAACCAACAGAGGTGAGCAAAATTTACATTAAACTTCAAGCCCAGCTGTGTTTTATTATACATTTAATTATTATTGGCTTCAGTATTGTTTATAATAAAATGTTTAGCATTCAACAATTTTATACCGTTGAATACTAAACATTTAAGTAATAAAGCTGTCATATAATACTTTAATCTGTAATGCATTACTTATCAATTATCATTATCTGTAATACATTATTTATAAATTAGCCGTATAATACTGTAATCTGTAATACATTACTTATCAATTATCATTAACTGTAATACATTACCAATTATCATTATCTGCACTTATCAATTATCATTATCTGTAATACATTACCAATTATCGTTATCTGTACTTATCAATTATCATGAACTGTAATACATTACCAATTATCATTATCTGTACTTATCAATTATCATTATCTGTACTTATCAATTATCATTATCTGTACTTATCAATTATCATTATCTGTACTTATCAATTATCATTATCTGTAATACATTACTTATCAATTATTATTGCTTGACTTATCACTATCCGTACTGTAATCCTATAATAATCATAGAAAATGTGTAATTTTGTTTTACTTCATATTCTTGATAGAAACAGTTTCCCCATCTTCCTCTTCTCACTTCTAAATGGATGGGCACTTTTAATCTGTAGAATGTACTATTTCTTTGAACTCGAGAAGTAAGGTACGATGGTGCGGACCCCTTAGTTTTCCTCTTTTTCGAAGCTGTTCAAAACTGTAGTAGCGTTACAATGTAATTCCTTGGACCACTTAAGTGCCGATGAATTATTTACATGTCTACCTACGTAGTGGCAAACGACCACAAGTCAAAATTAACTGACATTAGAATACAGCTCTTTATTCTATTTTAAAAACATTGCAATCTAACCACCGTATTACATGAGAATTTCTTATCATTTGCATACGTTTATGACTGCTTGCAATCATTTACATTAACTTTTATACATTTTTAATATTTTCTGTAAATTACCCATTTAATTATTAAATGGATGGATATCATCGGAGAGTTTCGTGCTCTAAGAAATCTGTAAATATGTGGAAATAATTTTATTTTAAATTTCCAACAACTCTTCTTCTAAAGATGGAAAAGGAATCACAGATGTTTGGTCCCCTACTGACGCTCAACAAAAGGACGATAATGACATCGTTTGGAGCAACCAGCCCCCTCAAGGAAATAGCAAGGGGTCTGCCTATCCGGAAGGTGATGAGAACACCGGTGGAAAACTGGAGACTCTCCTGAGAGGAGTTCCGGGAATGGATTTCCCTGATTTCTTAGCTGTGCCGGATACTAGTTTCGATTGCAGTGCCATGCCCTCACAAGGATACTATGGAGATGTCGAAGCAGGGTGTCAGGTACGATTATTTTACTTATTTTTATATTATAAATATTATTTCTAGGATGGTTTTATATGACATATAAGTATTACATATTTATGAATTATGAACTATATTAGGAACTATATATATATATGTATGTATATATATATATATATATATATATATATATATACAAGCAGAACCTGGCATACGTTGTCCTGTTAAAAAAAAAATGCATTGTAGAAAATTACATATCGCCATTGTGTTCCAATATATATGGATACTAATTTTCATAAATATCGTTTGAAACGGTATATAAGATGAAATACTGCAGTACCATCCGCTGGTAAGTAACAATAAAGTGAATAATGCCAACATATTTTCCATATTCAAATACATAACGATTGACTGAATGGTATAGAAATTGTTATACTGCAACACCATTTGGTGGTGATTTGCACACAAAAAAGATAGCATAAAAAACATTCTCCATGTTTTGTCAAACACACACAAAAATTTCACCAAAATTGGTCAAGCCATTTAGGAGGAATTCAGTGACAAATCACGTAATGAAGAACCCGATTTCAGCGCTACCTACAGGGTCTAATTTGAATCTAAACCATCCAGAGACCCACTCAAACACACACACAAAATTTAATCAAAATCGGTCTAGCCCTTTAGGAGGAGTTCAGTGACAAACATATGAACGGATGAATTATATATATATATATATATATACATGTTTTTGAATTAAATTATGCCATATATTATTTATGAAATTTAGCTATAAATAAAATTTCTTCAACCAATATTTTTATATCTAATATTTACGAAACCGTATTTTTCTAGAATGAATTATTTTTAGATTTTATGAAAAAAAAAAATTAAATTTAACATTAAATTAAGAATCAAATTTAAAATATTAAATAATTTGAATAAACCAATAAATTTAAAATTATATGATGTAACATATTTGTAACTATAAATAATATCATATTCATTAATCTTTTACAATAGATAATATGCTTAAAACTGATTTACTAATAAGGAATGCTCTAGACAAAAATATTTCATAGGCAGCATATTTATTTTTCAGGTGTTTCACATCTGCCAGCCAGGTAACCGAAAAGACTCTTTCCTATGTCCTGTGGGTACTATCTTCAATCAGAAATACTTCGTTTGCGATTGGTGGTTCAATGTCAACTGCTCGGAGACTATGTCTTTTACAACCTCAACAATGACATCTACAAAGACCCTGTTGTTAAAAGCGAACCCCTGTTGTAACGGAGATGACCCTTCCATGGAGCGCTCAGGATCTAGATAAAAAGCGGCCTTCCACCAAAACCTGGGTACAGCCACCAATTTCTGGCAAACAGGTACAGATTTCTTGAACATCGTATTCTATTTTTCAAATCCTTCTATTAGCTCACACTCTCCCTATATATATCTAGTTCAAATCTTCAATCGTTCATAAAATACTTTTTATTCATCCACTGAAGTTCAAATACATTTTTTTTGAACTTGTAGTGAATGACACTTGATGTTAATGCAGTTTTTTCAAATATTAATTCAATAATTAAATTTAATTAATTAATTTTAGTTTTTTTAGATTTAAGTTGCATATATCTGCCAATAGATGGCGCCAGATAAACTTAAATAAATGAATGAAAATTACTTATAAAGGACTTTCTGTAATATAGTAAAAAAAAAAAAAAAATTAGAAATTGACTTTAAATTTTTTTTTTTTTTTTATATTACTTGTTCGTCTTAATAATGCGGCATTTTTTATTATCTACATGTGGAGATGAATCTGCAAGAATCAACTAAAATTCTTAATCACTTTATAACAGACAACTTCATTTCAATGAATCAATAGTATTTTTAGATAACAGAAGGGAGAGTAATTCCTTCTCGTAGGAAGATCAATGACCAGCATGACGTAATAGAGAAATTCCGGTTATCTAATATTAGGGTACCGACTATTATTAGCAGCCCGACTGTCTATACGATTTACACCTTCAGAATTACTATAGAGTCTGCACATATTTGAAATTAGTAACTAACACAAGCTAGCCGGAACACATTGACATTATATCACGAATGAAAGAATTTCAATGAAATAATTTAACTCCTTTTATATAGTTCTTAATCGAGAGATTAAAAATTCTGTGAAAGAAATTTTAGTTATGTTTGAAATTATTCAGCCTCAATAGATATTTCAAACTTATTTTTCATTTAAATCGATAATGTAAATTTCTAAATTGTTGTTATATTGAGAAATAAAAGAAGTTTAAGCCTTTAACCTTTTGTAGCCTTAAAGGCTTAAGCCTTTAACCTTTGAAGTTTAAGTCTTTAATTGATGTCCAAAACTTCAAAATAAATAAAAGAAATGGTGCCTGTTAGAACCTCTTAAGATTATAAAAACAATGAAACAATATTTGAGTCACATTATTAAAAACCCATTTTGTTTGTCACATTATTAAAAAAAAATAATGCTCTGTTTTTTTTTTTTTTTTTTTTAAATATCAGTAACACCTCAATTGCCATAAAAAAAAATTTCAGTTTAATAATGCTTAAAATTTCAACATACATTAGCTTCATGTAAAAATGCTAACAGTGTGTAAAATATAGTTATTATTGCGATAGCTTTTATCTATCGCATTTTTTAAAAACTAATATGTATGAAAAAAAAAAACCTTTTTTACATTTTCACATAGGGAATGCCTCGAAAAGATGTTGCAACTAAAAGAGGAGGAAAAGGCGATTCTGTCAGCACCACTCGGGAATCCTGGAGTCATTCGAATGTTCAGAAAGAAGTTACTTTTATCCTGGAGTACAGCAGGAAATTTCGGAAGTTCTTCCATTTCTTTGAATTCTTTAGCTTCAACAGCAAAACCCATATGGTACGGCATCGATGGCCAACCTGCTAAAGATCAAACTGATGTCATGAGGAAAAGGAACGGCTTAGTCCAACCTTTTGGTACTAGGATGAAACCTAGTGCCATGGGCACAGCTGGAACATGGAGTCCCACCGATGTTTTCCAACCCACTGTCCCTCCAAAGAAAAATGACATCTTCCATTCATCCACCACTCGTAACTGGTTGAGTAGTGAGAATTTTCCGGAAACATCAATCGTTCCAACTGGGGTGAAAGGTGTATGGGAACAAGAGACCACCAAGAGAATTGACCAGGACATGAGTCCAACCATCATGAGACGAAAAGGAATCGTCACAAAGTCTGAAGCACAACCAACAAGACAAAAAACCAGGTCCTTTATGAATCAAAAACAAGGCTTGGAACAGTCAACGCCAAAATTCTTTTTATAGATCACATGGAAGGTTCAGCCAGTTCTTCAAGATCATGGCGTAAACTAAAATCTAAGGGAATTCGCAGGGATGGTTTAAGAAAGAAATCTTCGATTTCTAACGTCAATTCTATTCCTAAATAATCTTGACAATAAATATTTAACCTTAAAATCGGTGGAAGATATCTAAAGATAAGTATTAGAATTAAGTAAAAGATATGCCATTGTGACAAAATATTATGATTTTTTATTGTATTATGATGCAGCCAGAAACAATTATTGTCTATTTTGGAAGGGTTTTTGGAGTATTATTAACATATACAATACAGTTTTAATGTCAATAGATAAGGGTAGTAAGATATCGTTCACTTAATTATTGATTCAGTTAATTTATGCATAAAAAATGCTTTGTTAAAGCAAAAGTTTCCTTTAAACCTTATCCTTAAAAAGTATCCTTAATTTATGCTTTAAAAAAGTGCTTTGTTAAAACAAAAACTAACGGTAGTTTGAGGCAAGTCAATTAGAATGTTGTCATATTATTGATATTATTTTTATGGATTAAAATTTAGTTTTGAAAATCACTATTACAGAGATTTTTTCGTCGCAGTTTTGGTAAATATTTAAATCTTACAATTATTCCTATATTTAATAGTTATCTTCCGCCTATTATGCTAATAAATAGGTACGGAAATGAACTCAAAGTTCATTGTACATAAAAATGTCGTGGTATTCTCATTGGTGCTTATTTTTAATGAGGTTCTTTCATGAGCAGTTTGGCGTTCCTTTCAACTCAGGGCTTAATACATATTCATACATTCATTTTCTACAACTTATTTTACATCCTCAGATGGCATCATTATCAAATTTAGAAGAATCATTTACGGAATATAGATCCTAAAAAATTATAATTTGATTCAGCATTACTATGCAACAGTGAATGAAGTAATCATCTATATAAAGATTACGCTATTGATGTGCAGTTTGGGAAAAGTGCAATAATTTGCATAAAGAAAATTTATTTAATATTTCTTTATCGTTACAATATTTTGAATGACGATATTAGTAAGAAAGATTACTCAATAGGAAAATTAAAAAAAAAAATGTTTCAAAACGGTATTTCCCTTTTGATATAGGTTTACAGCATTTATAATAAAACTTATATTCGTTTATTGTCAAATGATTTATTTATGATGAATAATTTAAATATAAATAAAAAATATTTTCGGATGCTGAGTTAATAGCATTTCAAAAACTATTACGGCATTCTCAGGTTAATGTTTACTAACGTAAAATCTTAATTGTAATGCATGATTTCTTTATAAAATAATTTCATACATGTCTATTTATTTTTAATTATATTTCATTAATTTTAGTTTACTTAAATCAACTAGTAAATAAATATCTGAAAAGAGTAACTGAATGACCATGAATATTAACTAAACACATTTATAGAAACGAAAATCTAAAAATCTTTCTATTACATCAATACAATCAATTGCAAATTCAAATGATTTTAATTATCTTCCGCAGTCAAATATATAAATTAACACAAAATTTAAAAAAATTTAACTGTGATGAAACAATATTTTAAATAAATTAAACGTTGCACATTATTATTTTTCCTTATTCATCAAAATGCACCTTTCCACTTAATATTTTAATAATTTAAATAAATGTAAATAAGAAAAAATAATTTGAAAATCATTCACTGGCTTAAAGTAACTATTCATATTTGTGATCTACATTTAATTTTATAAATGCTGTAAAAATAAAAATGTTTCCGGTAGGAGATTTCGATATTATATTTTACTTTTAACTGATTTGAACTTACATTATGTAACATTTCATGCTATTTATTAATTCGTTCATTAACACCATAGAGTTCATCATTGTGTAAAAGGCATTTGGGATATATAGTGTGTTTATTTTTTGCTAAAAGCAATACTTACTCGTTTGTTTTCAGTAGATGGGATTAAATCCCTTAGAGGCGAATTATAGTTACTTGAAAGTATTTAATTATCTGTTTATGAATTCGGTATGTTATAAATATGAAAAATAAGCATTTATTTTAATTTACAAAAGGTGACTGTTTAATTTATATTATTCTCTTATTTTTCAATGTAAATTATTGTGGGTATTTGTTTGTTATTTCATAACATGCATGCTATGTATATCATATAATAATAAATATTTATTTTAAACTACTTTGATATTTGCTGGTTTCATTTAATTGATATTTGCTGGTTTCATTTATTTGAAAGTTTTTCTAGTTCTTTGGAAAACAGAACAGCTTAAAAATACTAATAGCCAAAATAAATTAAATAAAATAAAATCTTTCTAAAACGTATTTTTTGAAATTTGAAAACAGCGCTTCTAAATGACAGCTTAAAAATACTAATATAATTAAAATATTTTAATATTTTGCCATTCATCCAAGATCTCTTTGCAACCAATTGGCTTGTTCATATACCTCTTTTTATTTTTTAAACAACTTTTATATATATATATATTCCCTTACATTCAACTATAAAAATCACTGTTCTAGATATAATAATAATAATAAAAGAATGGAATGTCAATAATTATAAAAGATTTATTATAAGTAAATAGGCATAACATAGCTAATATATATATAATAATAATTTATATTAATTCAACATCTGAGTAAAAGACTTTTTCTTTATTGTTAAATAAATTGCAGAATGGGGGAAATTTCCAATATGACTTTTATTTAAATTTCTCATCATTGATTTTTTTATAAAGAAGATTTTGTTCATTTAAGAGAGAGAGAGAGAGAGAGCACACATCAAATAACGAAATAATGTTATAACAAGTGTTTTAATATATAGTTAAAATAAAATAATAGAAATATCTCCTGTAAATAATGCAAAAGCAGAGTTAAATAAAATAGTGCTCACCATTAACAATACACTAAATAAAGGAATGAAAAGAAATGAATCGGGTGAACCTGTGGTGAATCGTTTGCATTTTTATCAAAATGTTCATATACTTTGATTTCATCCCAAGCAATAACTTGAGAAATTCAACAACAGATGGCAGTGCTTGACGGCATAAAAAAATTTAACCTTGGCTGAAGGTCAAAAAAAGGAACGAAAAGAATCTGTTTCTGTGCATTTTATGATGATTGTGCTAAATAAAAGAAAATTATTAAAAATAGTTTATTGCAATAAGAAGTCTAAACATCGTTTAAGGAACATAGACTCAATGGGCAATTTCTAAAATTTATACTAGATTGATTGATTTAGGGTATTTGAGCTTCTCCATTCAAGGTCTCATTTGAATGCCATCAAGATCCTTCCAGTTTTAAAATATGCATAAAATAAAAATATTTTATTTTTGTGCATTATCTCGAAAAACTTTCGTTACCTAGTACGTGCAATACAACGCAATTTTTGTACAGAAACCTTTTCATTTGTATAATGCATTCTTTTGTATGTTGACTTGTTAAGAATTAGCAAAGTGTACATAAGGTTCTCTAAATGAAAGTTTTCTCTAAAACATCAGCT
This sequence comes from Caerostris extrusa, assembly GCA_021605095.1. Lineage (NCBI taxonomy): Eukaryota > Metazoa > Arthropoda > Arachnida > Araneae > Araneidae > Caerostris > Caerostris extrusa. The sequence goes on along the minus strand of BPLR01013664.1, from coordinate 2,032 downwards.
TAATATTTTAAAAACAAATATTTCTGTTTCAGCTAGTCAGAGAGTACTCTAAAATGAGATAATCTTTTACAAATGTTATTTCCCTCTTTTTTTTTTTTTTTTACTGTTAATAAGAAAAAAAATACTCTCTGCTGAAAAGTACACAATATTTCGTATAATAAAAAGGGCTACTCAGCTAAGTATTTTTGATTTGAAAATAAGTATTATTAATTTCTCATTCCATAGAAACAACAAAAAAAATTTACTTGAGTTTCAAGCTTTATAATAAGATATAATTACATTTTTAAACATTTTTAACATTTGGAAATTTTTATTGCATTTACTTTAAATAGAGTTATCCCAATGCCGTTCTTTTAATTTATAAAACAGTTAGCAATTGTGCCATCTATTATCAGTAATGTACATTTATCTTTTCAAAAAATTAATGCTTATAATTCGTGGCGCCATCTTTTGAAAGTCTTAGAAGTATCATTAATTATTATTATTATTTTCATTTTATTTATTTAGCAATAAATATAACTTATCGTAAAGAAAATATTATACAACTAAAAGATTTTTAAAATATCTGCATAGCATACAAATTATATAATTTTATTTTTTTTAAATAAAGCAGGTAGGAAGTTTAGCTTAAATTCGTCTCTGACATTTATCACCTGATACTAGGGTAGTTTCTCGTATCATCTAAGTAACAGATTAAAAGTATTCGGCAACTAAACTTTATCAACCGCCACGCCATCTGGAGAATCGAAGTCGAAAAGCAAAACCAACACAGTAGTTTCTTTTAAAACGCAGTAGACATGTAAAATGGCGGCGAGCACCGTACTACCGACTTATCAACGTTACATTAACGGGGCTCCTGTATCAGCCGCCGGACGAAAAACACTAAGATTAAGAGAAAAATATATAGTTCTTTTGGTGCTGGGAACTTTCGTGGCTGTTTGTATTGGAACTTTCTTTTTCTTACCCGAATTTAGATCAGGCTCTATCAACAATGCTTATCGACACATCAGAAATGCAGGATCGGACTTACTTCTGCCACCTTTGCAAGTTGTTGACAAAGCTCTTCTACAACCGCACGATGTTAACAATGCGGATCCTCATGTAATTATGGATCGGGCGAAGCTTATTCTTAAAATCCAAGAGGATCTAGAGCAGGAAAGACAAAAGAACCTCAAGGAAAACATGGATAAAGCTCAAGTTGAAAATCCCCTTTCCAAAACCGATCATCAAAACGCTGATAAAATGAAAGAGCTTTCGAAGGGCAAAGATGACGGAATCCTTGCTCAAGATCAACTTGTCAACGATGTTGCACAGATTCCTATCACTATCGGCCGAAATGATCCTGGTGCCTCGGAATTGAACGATATCGTCCGCGATCACCCGGGAGGTCCGGGGACTAGAGGAGGAGAACCCTCCGATCCGGACATTCGAGAGAAGAGAAATAAAATTAAAGAGGGTAAGTTTGTAAGCAAATACAATTTACACCATTGCTAAGTGGTACATAATGGTACAAGTGTTACAAGTTAAATGTAATAAAAAAGTTATTACATTTTATTCAATCTTTATTAGCTAACAGAATTTAAATAAAAACCTTGAGAAGTATAATTTGAATTTTTGTATATATGTTGTTAAACAAATTACACCAAATTAATGTTTGGTATTCCTTAACATTTTCAATTAAAGTTGCTGCATCAGTGAAAGTGGGACATGTTTGTGTTAGTGATCCAATCTATATTTTATACAAGACTAGCAAAATGTTTCATTTCCAACTCTTCATTGTACATAATGGTAATGGATATCACATACAGGCTTTTTGTTGAAATTCATATGAAGCACATATATGAATCTATTATATTTGAAGTTTTGTACCACTCATTATGCCAAAATCATTAGGTAGATCAACTTCAGCTTATCTAAATTTGTAATCTATAATTTGTATGTGAAAAAATTCTTCAAGAAACATATTGTATTTATAGCTCATTCATTAAGCTATATTTTTTATTAATATTAAATAATAATTTTCATTTAAGTT